>MU225916.1:3324395-3357098 GCA_018584345.1 Thuja plicata
CTACATACCATGTTCCTCTTGTCTGGATCTACAAACCCTTTTGGTTGCTCAATGTATACCTCTTCTTCAAGTATTCCATTTAGGAATGCTGACTTGACATCCATTTGATATACTTTGAATCATTTGTTTGTAGCATAAGCAAGTAGTATTCTTACTCCTTCTAGCCTAGCAAAGGGTGCAAATGTCTCTCCATAGTCTATACCTTCTTCTTGTGCATACCCCTTGCATACTAGTCTTGCATTGTTTCTTGTGACTTCTTCATTCTCTCTCAGCTTATTCCTAAATATCCATTTTGTACTGATCATATTCTTGTCATCTGTTCTTGGTACAAGTGATCATGTTTTTTTCTTCTCAATATGCTCAATCTCATCATTCATAGCACTTATCCATTCTTCATTATCTAGTGCAGCATTGATATATTTTGGCCCAAACTCACAAATTAAACAATTTGAGGTTAAAGACTTACTTCTTGTTCTTGTACCATATTTCTCATCTCCTATGATTTATATCTCTGGATGGTTCCTTCTTACATATCTTGCAAGTATAGGTACAGTTCTTTGTCTATCAGCTTGATCATTATCCCGATCTTCATTTTGTTCTTCATTACCTTGCACATTATCTTGACTATTATCCCGACCATCGGTAACAATAGTCTGACCGTCGGTTGCAACATTCTGTTGTTCTGGGATTAAGCATTGTTTCTCGGGTAGAGTGTTGGGTTCTTCACAATATACAAATTTTTTGTAGTTCTCTAGTTCTTTTGTGCTTTCCAGCTCATTCTTTTCTACAAATTCATCAATCTTTACATTTGCACTTTCAACTATTTTGTTAGAGGCCTTGATAAGATATTTAAAAGCTTTTCTCTTGGTAGAATACCCAATAAAAATACCTTCATCACTTTTGGCGTCAAGCTTTCCATTTCTATCATCCTTTAAGACATAACATTTACTACCAAAGATCTTGAAGTAACTTACATTGGGTGTTTTACCATACCATAGCTCATAAGGTGTCTTCTTTGTGTCCTTCAATTGTACTTTGTTTAGTGTATAAACAACAGTGCTGACAGCTTCCCTCCAGAAGATTTTGGTGATGTATTTTTCTATCATCAATGTTCTTGCACAATCAACTATTGATTTGTTCCTTCTCTCAGCAATCCCATTTTGTTGTGGTGTTCTTAGTGCAGAAACCTGTCTTTTTATACCATGCTCATTACAAAAATTAGTGAATTAATCTGATATAAATTCTCCTCCTCTATCTGATCTCAAACATTTTAAATCCTTACCACTTTGTTTTTCTACCATAGCCTTATACCACTTAAACATCTTGAATGCTTCAGATTTATCTTTTAGAAACATAACTGTCATCATTCTAGAGTAATCATCAACAAAGAGAATAAAATAACTATCTCCATAATAGCTCTTTGTCCTCATAGGTCCACATAAATTAGAATGGACTAATTCTAGAATATCATCAGATGTATGGGTTTTACTTTTGGAACTAGACTTTGTCATTTTACCTTTTTGACAATTTTTGCACATGATGTTGTCTGGCTTTGTCATCGTCGGTAAGCCTCTTACATTTCTTCTTCTGCTTATTTGTATCATGTTGTCAAAATTCACATGACACGATCTTTTGTGCCACAACCATATGTCTTCGTTTCTAGTCATTAAGCAAGTGGTGTTAGTATCATTCAGATAGAATAAGTTACCTTTAGTATGTTCACCGGTACCAATCAATTTTCCTGATTCATTGAATATCTTTGCCTTCTTGTTCTCAAACGCTACTCTGTGACCTGAATTATTCAGCTAAGAAACACTCAACAGATTATAATTCAATCCTTTTACCCAATAAGCATTTTCACATTTAATCAAGTTATTCAACATTATAGTTCCTTTACCTTCAACCGGACAAGGTGTATCATTACCCATTCTTACTGTACCACCATTATAATATTCAAAAGTATTAAAATTTTCTTTGTCACCGGTCATGTGGTGAGTGCAGCCACTATCTATAATCTAGATGTCATTCTTGCTAACCTTAGATATGAATGTAGTTTCTACATACCTTTCATTTTCATCTAAATCATCTTTCACAGCTACAAATACCATCTCGATGTCTTCATCAAGTTCGGTGTCAGTATCTTCATCTTTGCAAGAAGCCAGGTAGCTAGCCTTCTTGCCTTTATCCTTGTAGTCATGGGTATCCCTTCTTTCTGATTGTCGGTAACTTCTGTAATATTTGTTATCACCTCTGTTAGATTTCTTCTCAAAAGATCTGTCATTACCTTTGTCATCTTTTCTTCTGTTAGGACATCTTGTAGAAAAGTGTCCAATCTCTCTACAATTAAAGCACACAAGTGGTAAATTCCCTTTATATTTACCTTTGCCTCTCTGCATTGTCCTTGCCATAAGTGCTTCTATTTCATCTAGATCTTCTTCTTCACTTTAACTTTCACTATCTCTTCTAGATGTGTGTCTCTGACTTGATTTTCTTATTCTCATAGAAGACTTAAATGCAGACTCTAAGTTTGGTAAGACACAAATATCAAAGTTATTCATCTCAAATAAAATTAGTCTACCAATTAAACTATCAAGAGTAATTGTGTTGTTTGCTACTGCGCTCATTTCTTGAATGGCAGAAAATCTAATAGCATATACAGGCAATAAGGTTCTTAAGATTTTACTTACCATTGTCTCCTCTTCAAGTGTACCTCCAACACCTCGTATAGCATTGTCTACTTCTTTTATTCTTTTGTTGTACTGTGTGATGTTTTCTCCTTCTTTCATTCTGAGATCATCAAATTTTCCTCTAAGGCTTTCTGCCTTGGCTCTCAGAACATTTGTATCACCTCCATGTACAAGCTTCAGTTTGTTCCACATTTTCTTTGCAGTTTTGCAATCCTTAACATCTTGAAATTCAGCATTGGAGAGTGAGGAAGAAAGCTCTATAACCATGCAGTTATGCTCATGCTTCTCTCTCAATTGATCTACTGTCAAAGATCCTGTAGGAAACACATATTTAGTATCTAAGTATTGAGTAACATCATTACCAATACCTGATAAGTGGATTCTTATTCTGCTTTGCTATGAAGAAAAGTTGTCTTTATTCAACTTGGGCGCATCTCATCTGTTCATCTTGTGATCCTGACTTAGGTCTTGAAACCTTCCTTCTAAGCACACAAGCTCTGACACCAATTGTTAGTAATAACTAAGAGGGGGGGGGGGGGGAATCAGTGGCTTCAAAAAATTTTCCTTATTCTANAACTAAGAGGGGGGGGGGGGTGAATCAGTGGCTTCAAAAAATTTTCCTTATTCTAACCACCAATCAAATAAACCTCAAATTCTTATGTCCCTTACAAGATGCATGCCATGAAATACTTATAATAATTAACTGTCTATCAGTTTTCCATTTCTGACCTTATTATCCTTGATTACTGATAAGTAGTAAAACTTATTTACCGACAGTTAGTAAATATGCAGAGTATACCAATAAATCCAGAAATGCATATGTGAAATGTAAAACAGTAAAGTAATAAACCATACACACATAACACATATATTTTAACGTGGAAACCCTGTTAAGGGAAAAAACCACTGGGACCGGTACCCCAAATTTTCACTCTTCTAAAGTGAGCCCTGTTAGGAGCCAACCTTGTTAAATGTTACAAACACACTGTTAAGTGTGACCTTGTTAGAGGATTTTATACATAGAGGTTGTCACTTAGTATCGGGCATCTTAGTTTGCTACCATCCTTGAATTAGCCTCCTTCTTAGACTGTCAATAGGCTTTAGGAAAATCTAATGCTACTTTCATGAATCAACCTTTCTGCCACTCCTTGAGATGTACCTCAATATATAGAAGACTGTTAAGTCCTGCTCTGTTAAGAGACTTGATGCTTCAATGGTTAAACTGAAACACAATGACATGTTTCTAATGCAGCTTGAATTGCAGATTTTTAGATCTATTTAAGTACATTACCTCTCTGATCAATGTATTAATTCAATTCTTTGTGCTCCACACTTTCTGCTCTCTGATGCTATGCTTCACTGTTCATCGGTGTCTGCAGAATTCTTTATCTTTCCTTCAGCTTGATTGATCAAGACTATATGAAGTTATCCTTCATCAGTTTCTCTTTAGCATCCTCTTTCTATTCACTCCCCCTTTTCATGATCCGGAAATGAATTAAGCTTGTCTCTTATATAGACATGATATTCACCATTTCTTGATTCTTGATTCTTGATTCTTGGCGTGAAAAACAATCCAGCCAATCTGATTTAAAGCATAACTCCTGATTTATCTCGTAGTTATCTTTTTTCCAACTGTACAAATCTTCTTTAAATCAATCACTTAACTTTGGTCGAATAAAACAATGAAAACAACTAGTTAAGTCTATCTTTAGCTCTTGCCAGCTAGATATTTTTCCATTTTCTAAAATTTGTTCCGTTGGTCAACTCTGTAGTCAGTCATCGGTGATAACTGCCAGTTCCGTTGGTGTGACTAGTCAGCTTTGGGATCTCCGTCTGTCGGGCATCATTGGATTTTACTCATTGGGCAGCTCTGTTCGTAGCTTGTCGGGCATCCTGTGATTTTTCTTCGCCGGTCAACACTGTCTTCTGTTCATCGGGTATCACTGTGACTTTGGTTCTTTGCCTTTACCGATGGTGTGCACTTCATCGATGTTATCTATCACTTTAGTGAATACTTGAATTTTATGCATTGTTGAAAGCATAATCTTTGTTCCATTGATTCTCTGAAGTCTTTGGTATTAGATACATGACCGTATAGATGATATCAAGTTGACATCAATGACAATACAAGCCATTAACTGATTTAATGTCTTGCATTATCTTCAACTTAAAATTATCAAATATTCAATCAATTACATGTAATCAATGCTGAGCCATGGACTCCTACTATTATGGTAAGAGTAAACAGTTAAATTGTCACACTGCATTTAATTTTAAATGTTCATATTTTTAGTAGAATTTTCTTATGATGATTGCCCACTCTTTTTTTTTGTGTTCCATTTATGTTCAGTTGATGATAGAGGAGGAGATGGCATAGGTGGAGGGGTCCATGCTTTTGGCCATTTCATTTGGACTTGACACTTCCACGGTACATACATGTTAGCCCCCGCATAAACCCCAATTTAAAATTTTCAAAATATGAAACTTATACATCTCAATCCTTACTTGAGGTATGTCTTGGTTCTATTTGGGCCTTGAACCTCATTAAACCCGATTCAAAATGGTTCAAAAAGTTCAAACAAGATCAGACAAGTTAAATGAGGCTCTCGCATTTTCATTTTGGTTCAGAGCAGCTCAATAGGTTCATACAGGTTTAACTTGTTTCAGACTGGTTCAATGGTTCAATAATTCGATAAGATAGTTCAAAAGGGAAAAATTTCAGTGACTTAAATTAATCAGTTCAAGAACATGACATGGTGATGAAAAAGGTTCATATTTTCAAATATTCAACTTCATCTACTCTACTCCTTGATGAATTCAAGAACCTATAAAAGTAATGCATGAATGCTTAAAAAACTGGTGGGTTAATAGATTCAATGGTCTCAACAATTGAAAGGTATAAGACAAGTATTCAAATATTGTTATTAATCTTTGTAAACATTAATGAATGGTAAATCCATGTGGTTAGAAGATGTAACATCTTTCAAAGGAACAAATCACTTTAGTGGACAACTCATTCTAAGACTCTGCTAATATAAGCTTGAAGACTATTCATGGGTGAGATGAAGGAGGAATTAATTTCTTTTGGAGTGACCATAGTACCAACCATCCATGATTTTGCAAATCACAGTCACAAATAGGTTTAAAAAAACCATGGTGGGAAATCTTGTCTTTCACTTAAGAGTAGGCTCTCTAAAAATGGTGAGCATGTTATAATTTAATTAAAGATTCATGTCCTAAGGGTATAAGCAATGAAATCTCACCAGGTATTTGATAGTAAAGAGGAGCTACAAAAAATGATTTTTGAAATCCAGGAATGTGAAGATGGATGAAACAAATCATAAATCCATCAAATGGATATAATAAAACATGGTTAATATAAGGCTGATGCTAAGGATGTGAAAGTGACTGGAAACTAGTTTATTTTGGCAATTTTGATTAAATGACAGTATGATAGACCTGCACACAGTAGTGAATAAATTTTTCCTCAGGTATAATTTCATAAATCACTACGGTGAGGATTGAGATAATTAAGGTTTTGAAAACATATCCAAAAATTGGAAAGATCCAACGGTAAGTTCAAAACTTATTCCCCCGTACTGAGACCCAATTTGACTGATAGAAATATTTTTAATCCACCTAGCATCAAGATTTTTTTTTCTCAATAATGTATTCATATGCCACCTATCTAAATATCATTTAAAACATTGAATTATATATTTATAAACTTTGTATAAATAGTTTATGAATATGTCAAATTAAAAAGGTGAGGATTGTTATCCGAAAGAAGGAAAACGATTAAAGAGATTAAGTAGAAATAGTTTCAAGAATCAGTTACTATAATTGACAAACATCATCAGGGAAAGAAGATAAATATGCCAGGAGAAGAGAAGGTGAGGGTTCTAGATTCCACCTTTGGCTGAAGACTTTGTGCTGTGGGTAGAGGGTTTTTATTTGATATTTTCAATTGTAATTGCAGAGGGAGAAAGGACAACATTTTTTGTTTTCAGATTTAGTTTTCTGTGTAGTTGGAAATGGTTGTCTTTTGGCTACCATTTTGTATCATATGGTAGATGTAATACATTTTGAATCTTTGAGTTTGGAAGTATTCATTTATATTGCTATCAAAATTTGTGTTAATGCAGTTACTTTTGATAAATTCCAACTACTAATGTCTTTTCGTGTATATAAAGAAATCTTTGAATTTCATGTATCACATAATCTGAAATAAATCTTGATCTTTCTTTCAATTTTTTGTTTTTAGGTGTTGGGATGGGAATCTTTGAGTTCTCAGTTTGTATTTACCTAGTTTTAAATTGTCACATCTATCCCATGTTTATGGATAGATGGTTTCTCACCTTCTTGTGCTTAGTTTAGTCGGTAGTTTTGGCTTTCTGGCATTGTTTTAGTTTAGGTGTTTTAGTGCTATTAGTTTTTGGCTTGTTGTGGCCCTGCTCCCCTCTACCCTCTCTGCAAGCAGCTCCCTATATTATTTTTCTTTGGCGACTCTATTTGCCCAATGGTTCTCGACACTGTTCCTTGACTAGAGATGTTGGAGTTCTATGCTTTTGGAATAAAAAAGAAGTCCCCCTGTAGAGCCAATGTTAATACCCTTATGGAACCCATTTAATTTTTTTGAAAATTGAACTCCCCCACAAGATTTTCACACTTTGAAAAACATTTTATCTTTAAATTTTCATGTTAAATTCTAGCAAATGAGAAGAACAATATTTGAACCCCCTTGAACTGGTTCAAATTGGTTCAACGGGTTCAATTGTTTCAAAAAGGTTAAGATTGGTTCATACAGGTTCAAAAGAGTCCAACTATTTCTGATGGGTTCTCAGAGGTTCAAACCGGTTCAAATTGTTTCAAAGTGGTTCATACCAGTTAAGCTATTCAACA
Organism: Thuja plicata; assembly: GCA_018584345.1. Lineage (NCBI taxonomy): Eukaryota > Viridiplantae > Streptophyta > Pinopsida > Cupressales > Cupressaceae > Thuja > Thuja plicata. The sequence goes on from MU225916.1 coordinate 3,331,985, forward strand.
TAGTTCAAATCAAGTTCAAAGGTTCAATTTCAGAGATATAATTTTTAGTGATTCAAGTTTTAAAACTAGTGATAAAAGTGGCACTTGTACAAAAGTGGATCATTATTCACTACAAGTGTTATTAAAATGAAGTAGCAGCGGGTACCAAGTAATTTCAATGGCGCCGAGCTTATGGGATGTCCACTTTTGAATACTCTCATCCATACTCTTCATAGCCCGATATGAAACCCTCCTCATGCCACTAGAAATTTTGAAAGAAACACATTTATTATAGGGCCTTTTAATTACTTTATGGATGATGAGAACTCAGGTCTATCAATTCATAACACATTTACGAAGCTCAGTCGCAAACAATTGCCCGTCCAAACAGTAAGATAGAGAAACAAGATAAATGGGAAAGATGATGGAATTAAAAGAATTAAGGAAAGTATGAAGATGAAATTTCTTTCCACAAAAATAGGGAAAAATTTCCACTACAAATTGGTAAATTTTGAGTGAGTAGCTTGATGCATTTGCAGCTCGTAAAAAAAAAAATTCTGAATCTGCTGGCAGAAAAATAATCATGTTTCGGGGGGCATAAATTTAAAATCAACCATTGGATATGGCTGATTTAGATATGTTTTCAGACACCTAATTCTTTAAATATGCACCAAAGCAATCTTTCCAATTATTTCTTGTTCGCAAGATACAGCTAAAGAAGTATAGTTATCATAATCATCAACACGAAGATAAAGACATGCAGATTTTGCCACATGTCTAGTCTAATTATATGTATATCATTTTAATTAGTCGAGAATTATCATTATAGACCTCATGGGGCCCTCTAATTGACACAAATGAAAGGTTATTATCTTATTCTAAAGCCTTCTATTATAGTTCTTTAGTTCATCAACAAATTAGCACTATGATCTTTGCTTACGTAAAGACATAAAGTGTCAAATGTTAGTCGTATGGTAATTCCATAGAAAACACTTTCAAGAACCAATTATAAACTGGAAACTAACTGAAAAATCAAAAGATACTATTTATTGTGGGATTTCCAAGGGATGAGGGTTCGGATTTTTCTAGGGGAGTCTTTGTGCTAGCTTAGGAGAGAGAAAGTTGTTTTGGATTTTTATATTGTAACAAAGGAAAGAAGAAGGGTGGGAATTAATTTTTTAGGGATGTATTTTCTATAGGATTGAATGGTCTTTGAGCCATTTTTTGGTATTTTTGGAAAGAAGAGAACGTATGTTAAATCTTTGAGTTTAAATATATTTTCTTTGATTGGAGATGATCTTTGAGTTATCCCAGTCATTTCCGATGTTGTCATGTTCATTTGAAATGCATATGTGTTTGTTAAAATTTTTGAATTTTAATTACTCACATATCTGAAATGAAATGTTAATATTTTATTTGTTTCCTTGAATTCAAAAGATTAGACAAATGACTTTTATGCCTTTCATTTAGTTTTCTTTAAATTCATTAAATCTGTAATCACATTCATCCCATGTTGATGGATGAATGTCAGGTTGCCTTCTTTATCTTCAGGTTAAAGGTATAGCGAGTTATTTGATTCTTTGCAAGTCATTCAAAGGTAGCTGGGCCTTGAAAAATAAGAACAGAGCACTTACATATAACCGTGGCAAGTGACTCAACTATTGTGTTGCAATTTTGTCTTTCATCCTTGGGTGTTTCAGAGTCATTTTGTGCAGGTGTTTTGGGAAGACAAATTTGTTCACCAATAATACATTTTAATGTACTCATTGGTTTTCTTTTCTATAATAGTATATAAATGTGTTTTCTAATTTTTATGATCATCTTATTACATACTAATTTAGGTTTCACCAGCTATCATTGGGCAGCAATGTGAGGGGGTTCAGGCGTCAAGCGTTGACAAGGGGAAGGTAATTAAGTATTTTAGATTGTTTATGCATACATGTATACTTATCACTTGTGCGTACTCATTTTTAATTTACATTGTTTATTTGACAGAGGGTGGTTTTTGACGATGTCGTGAGACCAGTTCGCCACGATATAGTCACATGCATCTCAATTCGCAGTGATAGCCCCACGATACATGTATTTCTAAATTTATTTGTTTGTATGTTACTATCAAGTATATATAATATGATCAATTCATGTTTGTATCAAGTATCTGTTTGAATTTTTTAGGCCACCCCTAGTTTGAGGGAGGTGCAATGCCAAGGTTTGTATCGTTGATGACCCAACCAACATTACCTGAAAAAGGTTCAAAACAGGTAAGTTCTAATGTTAATTCAATTATTTTGTAAATATATATTTTCTACCAAGTATTTAACATTAAATAGTATAACTCATAGATCAATCTCATTTTGGCAAACATATATAGGCTGGAGTTGACATTGGTGGCATTATCCCTTCGCTACCAAGGACATATGTTAGGACTCCTTACCACACGAGGAGATGAAGAGGCAAGGTACGTGAGAGTTCAATTTTAAAATTTGTTTATTTATTATTGTTGACTATGATTTTGAATTTTTTTTTTGATTTGTAGAAACCATATAAATTAAGTAATCTAACTTGGGGTTTCACTTTTGTGTTTGAATGTAGGATCCATCAGAGCCAAAGAGTACTTCGAAGAGACTCCATTTTGATGATCCACCAGTAGAATAGGATGTCCTAGAAATATTTGTAGTTGTTTCTTATTTTGAGATGTCATATGACACATTTTGAGATGACATATGCCACATTGTATCTAGATATGCTGATTTTGAAAAGATTTTGAGATGGCACGTGCCACATTTTGTATAAAACAATTTCATATATACATATCTACATGCTCATTTTTGGTTATTTTATCTCTTTCATGTGTTCTATGTACATATCATTTCCATATTATATCTTTGTCATGTGTTCTATGTATGTATTATTTTCATATTATGTCTTTCTCATGCATTTTATTTATGTATGTATGTTCATTTTCATATTATATATTTTCCATGCGTTGTATATATGTATTATTTCCATACTACATCTTTTTCATGCATTGTATGTATGTTAATTTCCATATTATATCTTTGTCATGCGTTGTTAGGAACCCCCAAATGCACCATAGGCTCCAATTGCATAAAATGATTGAAAATAACTACCTACTACCTCTAACACCTTGAATCAACTTCCAACATCATTCCACACTTTCTTAGACTGGTTGCAATCCCCTATAATGAATCTGGCAGTGCAATCTGCTCTTAAGCCCAAACCTCCCAAAACACTCCAAAATGTAATGGTAGATTAAAATACCCCTTTTGAACCCCCTTAACATATATTAAACTCAGGTGTGGTTTTTTTGGATAATCAACCCCAAATACTATTGCTCCAACCTTCCTTCCTAGGCCTTATTGACCCACTTTACAAAGCAACTATATAAATTACTTACTCCTAGACTCTATGATTTTAAATAGTCTTTATATATGGCTCAAATATAAGGATTATGTACTTTTTTGGCTAACAACCCTCTAAAAACACCCAAACTTCAATACCCTCACCAATTCAAGCCTACAACTAGGGCTTTCTGAAATCCAAGCCAAAAATCCCTTCAAGACCCAACTCTTGGATCCTACACCATGTACTTGACATGTACAAACAACTTTAAACATAATAACATACCCTTATGAAGCCCAATCCTTGGTTGCTATAGTCATGGCTTACTTTTTATGCACCCACAAAACTGCAACTTCATCTCAATTGGTGATCACCTTGGAAATTCTAATTGTTCCTACATATTTAATGTTAATAACATATTATAAAACCCTTGGATCCATCCCCATGCCATAAAGACCATATAAATTGGATGGATCCCTTATTGCATTCCTTCAATCAAAAGGAAAGACAATGTTGTCACATGACATGCACCCAATTGGATCTAAACTAATAAGAAACGAACAAGAAAATATTAACAATACCATGAGATGGTCGAATCCAAGAGGATAGGCAGTTGTTGGAGAGTTCATAATGTTAAACCTCATACACCTCTAATTGTCATGAGGTTACAACAGTAAGGTGACAATCATAGAAGTTTATAGATCTTTTTTTGCCTCTACTGATTTGTTCCTATGATGAATGGATGGATGGATCAGTTGGATTGTATGATTTTATTGGTGTTCCAGGTTGGTCAACATCAGCAACCACAACTGGTCTAATAGGTGTAATAAACCTTGGGGACACTTCGATATGGGGTGGTCACTGACATTCTTTGTATCTCCGTGGACAAAATGGGGTTGTAACTGGGGTTCACCTAACCAACCAAAGCCAATGGAGCTGACGGTTTGGTATCACGATGAACAGTTTGAAATTTGCACCATTGAGCAACTTTAAACTAAGCAACAATGTAACTTTTTTGACCAACTGAGATTAGGTCGCTAAATGGAAACCAAGTGGAATATCCTAGAACTGATCTATGTTCTTTTAGGCCTTCCCCAGATGGTCCTTGTACACTTCACAGATCTCTGATATCTCTCATGATATCTGAGATATCACTCTCTAAAAATCACTACCCAATTTCACTTAGTACACCTTGGGAACACTTCGGTCCAACATGCGCCAAAACATTCTTGATGCTATGTGTGCAAAAAAATGTATCCCCTAGCATTTAACCGACCAACTAGAGTCGATGGAGCTGACGGTTCGTTCCCATGATGAACATTTTTAAAGTTGCACCATTGAGAAACTTTCAACATAGCAACAGTATCATCAGAAAATGGAAGCACTTCCATTTAGGACTGGTTTAGCCCTTTGAGTAAGTGGTTTAGGGTCATGTCAAACACCTTGAATGGGTCTTTGACTTGGATCTAGTTTTTTTCCTGTTCTGCCCTATTTTCCACTTCTCTCCTACCTATTTCTGGCATCCTTCTCTAAGATTATGAGGTTCTTGACCTCAGGGTCAAGTTTGACCTTCTGGTTCAAGGTTGACCTCGACCCTAACCCAGGGCCTAAATTTCAAATTTCAAATATTTCCAGATGTTGGGGTTTGGAAAGAATTATTTCCCACTTTCGGGTCGGCTGTTTTGGACTCCGAAGTAGTGACTCTTAAAATGATATTTAATATAGGTCCATTTCTAGGGGCATGCACCTAATTGGAATTTATTTCTCATATGTCATCCTCTCTAGAAGTGTGTGCCCTAGACTAGTATATAAGGAAGCCTTCTCCTCTCATTTTCAAGGAAGGACAATCCACACAAAGGAATGACAATCCAGGCTGTAAAGGAAGAAAATTGATTATATATTAGGTGTGTTGTATTTCCTTAACCTTTACATTTAATTTGTAATTTATGGATGTGATATTGTGTTGTTGATTAAGAATATAGGGGGAAGGAAGATAAGATGTTCCTCTTTTATCCCCAAATGCACAAATGAAAGATCCAAATTGATTAAACCTAAAGAAGGATCAATGCACAAATGAATCACCCATTCAAAAATGAGAGAAAGGAAGAAGATTTTAAATTCTATTTTATGATTAAGGAGATATGATATATAACAGTAATTGAAAAGGATGAAAGGAAGTACCAACCTTAAAGAGTTGTAGATCTGAAGAATGTTGGTTTCTGAGGTTTGTACACTGTTTCTGGAAAATCTGAAGTATGATCTAGAACCGGAACGTAGAGATGAACAAAACCCAAAAATATTTTTTCCAATCTAACGTCTTAAGAAAAATGTCAACCTTGACCCACTAATGTCACCCCTGACCCAATAATCTTGACCCTAAATTGCACAGGTCTGATAGAAAATATGTTCGCGAATCCCGATAGTTCCCTGAAAAGGGTATCCAGATCTGAGTTCAAATCTTCAATCATGAACTTGTACCTATAAGAAAAAGAAATTTTTTTGTTGGGGGGAGGGGTTTGCCTTGGTTAAACCCTAATTTAGGAATTAACCTTGAAATCAATAAAGTATAGAATGCTAGCAAGTAGTATAATTGAATTTAAGAATGAAGGTATGATATTGAATAGATATGCAATTATAATTCAAATGTAGCAAGTATGTAAATATGAAAGATTGGACTCAATAGAAACCATAAACCTCCATTATTGTATGCTTGGAATCCACCTTGAAGAGAATGAATGAGTGTTTGAGGATGCACAAAGGATCTTGAAGGAAGATCACACCACCATGATGGCTAGATCTAGGGTTTGAATGATGAATCTTGCATGTTTGAACCTAATCCCTTCAAAGGGTTGAACGCTTGAATCCTTGATCTTCAATGGAGAGCTTAAATGCTTGAGAGAAATAATTGAACACCCTAAAATCTTGAGAACATGTAGAACAATGGATGCTTGAACCTTTTTCTTCTTGACAAAATCTTGGTTAGATCTTTTTTGCACTTAGAAGACTTCTTATTGCTCAAAATCGCTTAGAGAAAATGGGAGGAGAAAACTTCCTTTTATATGAAACTAGGGCACAATATTCTTAGGAGGATAAAATAGGATAATTCAATTCAAATTAGACCCATGCCCCTATAAGAGGACCTATATTAAATACAATTTAGGATTTTCCACTTCAGAACCCAAAACAGCCAACCCGGAAGCAGGAAAAATGAAATTTTGATGACCTTCGGAAGCTGACAAGCTTCCAATTTTGAAAGGGGGACCCAGGTCAAGGTCGAGTTCAACCCTGACCTAGGTCAAGGTCAAGTTCAACCCTGACCTAGGTCAAGGTTGAGTTTGACCTTGACCTAGGGGGTCAGAACCCCTAGAAAATGTGCCAAGTGGGATAAAAGGTGCCCAGAGAGGCCCAATCAGGGTCCTAAACAGGCACAGAAGCAGGAGATGATACAAAAATGAGGGGATAGTATGATGGTGGTAAAAAAATCCCCTAAGGAGGGATAAACATTCTTATCATGGAAGTGATTTTATTTTAAGATGATACATTAATAAAATTGATACATTAAGAAACGTAAATCAAATCAATTTTCTTAACATCGCACTCGCAGTGCTACTCGGGACAAAAAGAAATATGTATTCATAAAAATACAACAACACTTCTTGCATCTCATTCATTATGAAGATCTTTTGGTGTATGAATATTTTTCTTATTATGCTTCTTTTAGCATCTCTTTATAGTACCTATGATGTCTATGAGAGTATCATCCATTTCATCATGTTTGTTAATCTTCATGTTTCACTTGCTTATGCTATTTTGAGATTAACTAATACTAGTCTTCCTACTTTCAAAAATTTCATTAAGGATTTATATAGTGGACTTATTACTCTTTTTGATTATGTGAAGAATTGGGTTGATGATATTTCACCTCCTAATCTTCCTACTCCTATCATGCCTAATCTAGCTCCTAATCTTCCTAACCCTAATCCTATCAATCCTAATGCAGTTCCAAATATTCCTATTTCTATTTCTCCACCTTCAATCCCTAGTTCCTCCCACACTTATGATGGGGCTCAAGCTAGGATCCATGATAATGATGTTTGATAATTCTTTCATTTACCTTCACCTCCCTATTCAATCCATGATGATGATAAAGGGAAAAATAAGGAAACCTCTTCTAATCCTATCATTCCACCACACAAAACATTTTCTCATGAACACCATAATCAATCTCCTCCTATTGAAGCTTTGCAAGATAGGTACACTATTGGATATACTATGGTGGATAAACAAGGCTATAAAGGTTAGGGCTTGGTATTAATGAACAAGGCATTAAAACCCGATTCATTCATCTCCTAAACAAGATATGCATGGTATAGGTTTCCCACCTCCTCCCATCAAGGTAGTGGATCTTAACCATCGTCCTCCTCTTCATGTTCTTCTTCCAACACCTTATCTAGATCACCCTGATACTCCTCAAGATGTGGCTAAGAAAGTGTATGTCCAATTACTGAATTCCAAGAAAGAAATTTTCAAACCTATTTCGAGAAATGCTCTCTCTAAATATAAATGTCCTTTTCATTATAGAAATAAACATTTACTTGCTGGTTGTGTGCATTTCAAGCTATATGTTAGAGAAAGATTTGCTTTGGGAATTATATCTCATTCCCGTGTAGTATTACAATTTCTTCATAATTTTGATATAGGACATTCCCCTCGTTCCTCTACAAGTTAGACTGCATCTTTCCTCTTGTCTCTTCACTGGGGGGCAAGAGGTATTTTATTCCAGTATTCTAGGATTCTAACTCAACATACATGCATAAAAGATATGAAAAATAAAGAGCAATCAATCATAGGAACATACATGACTACATAAGTAGGACAAGAGAAACACTATAGATAACATAGCTTCATGATTTAATCCTACTAGCATGAAAGTGAAAGGGAGAGAAGGGAAAGTGATTATATATTAGGAGAATCAATTTTCTTCATGATTTAATCCTACTAGCATGAAAGAGAAAGAGAGAGCTTGAATGCTTGAGAGAAAGACTTGAACACCTTGAAATCTTTAGAACATGTAGAACAATGGATGCTTGTAGCTTTTTCTTCTTGAAAAAATATTGGTTAGAGCTTTTTTGCACTTAGAAGACTTCTTATTGCTCAAATTGCTTAGAGAAAATGGGAGGAGAAAACTTACTTTTATACGAAACTAGGGCACAATCTTCTAAGGATGCTGACATAGGAGAATTAAATTCCAATTAGACCCATGCCCCTAGAAGAGGACCTATATTACATATAATTTAGGATTTTCCGCTTTGGAACCCAAAACAACCGACCCAGAAGCGGGAAAAATGAATTTTTGATGACATCCAAAAGCTGACAAGCTTCCAATTTTGAAAGGGGGACCCAGGTCAAGGTCAAGGTCAAGTTTGACCCTGATCTAGGTCAAGGTCGAGGTCGACCTTGACTCAGGGGGTCAGAACCCCTGGAAAATGTGCCAAGTGGGATAGAAGGTGCCCGGAGAGGCCCAATAAGGGTCCTAAAAAGGCATAGAAGCAGGAGATGATGAAGAAATGAGGGGAGAATATGATGGTGGTCAAAAAAATCCCCTAAGGAGGGCTAAACATTCTTATCATGGAAGTGCTTCCATTTTAAGATGATACATTAAGAAAATTTTCACCAAAATGTGAAGGAAGAAAATTGATTATATATTACGTGTGTTGTATTTCCTTAACCTTTACATTTAATTTGTAATTGATGCATGTGATATTGTACTATTGATGAAGTATCTAGGGGGAAAGAAGATAAGATGTTCCTCTTTTATCCCCAAATGCACAAATTAAAGATCCAAATTGATTAACCCTAAAGAAGGATCAATGCACAAATGAATCACCCATTCAGAAATGAGAGAAAGGAAGAAGATCTTAAATTCTATTTTATGATTAAGTAGATATGATATATAATAGTATTTGAAAAAGAATGAGAGGAAGTACCAACCTTAAAGAATTGCAGATCTGAAGAATGCTATTTTCTAAGGTCTGTACTCTATTTCTGGAAAATTTGAAGTATGATCTGGAAATGGAATGCAAAGACGAACAAAGCCCAGAAATATTTTTCCGATCTGACACCGTCTTAAGAAAAAGGTCATCCTTGACCCACTAATCTCACCCCCGACCCAATAATCTCGACCCTAACCTGCACAGGTCCAACAAAAAATCTGTTCGCAGATCTCGATAGTTCGTTGAAAAGGGTATCCAGATCTGAGTTTAAATCTTCAATCCTAAACCTATACCTGCAAGAAAAAGAGATTTGTTTGTTGGGGGGGAGGGGTTTTCCTTAGTCAAACATATGCTTAATCAACAATACAATATCACATCCATCAATTACAAATTAAATGTAAAGGTTAAGGAAATACAACACACCTAATATATAATCAATTTTCTTCCTTTACACAGGCAAATAAAGGGCAAGAAGGATAATCTACGGATAATCTATGGAAGTGATTATCTACTTTCAAACATTCAAGAATTCAAGCATTCAAGATTCAATTCGACATGGAGATCTATTAGTAGCCATTGAAGGATTAAAGCTCTCTTGTTGAAGATTTCTGCATTCATATCCATTCAAGCTTCTTCCTATTCCAAGATCCATTCAAGATTGGTGTTGAAGATCTAAAGGCAATTTATTTGAGACATCCTACATCCTACAATTCTACATCCATTTGGTGCATCCATACTTGTGGATCCTAGGATTCGAATCCTCCATAAGGGTTTCAACATAAGCAAGGTGAATTGTTCTATTTACTTTGTTTATTGCTACAATTTCAATTCAATTTTAAGGTTAATTCCAAAACTGGGGTTTGACCAAGGAAAACCACTCCCCCAAAAAACAAAAAGCCTTTTTTATTGCAGGTACAAGTACAAAACAATGAATACAAAAACATTCAGATCTGTGAACAGATTTTCTGTCAGAGCTATGCAAGTCAAGGTCGACATAAAGGGGTATAATTATGCCCCCGTATTTGGGTCAAGGTAAACCTTTCTCATAAAAGAAATTTTTTTTTGGGTTTTCTCCGTCTCTATGTTCCTGTTCCAGATCTGGTTGCAAAATTTCCAAAAATTCAGTACAGACACCAGAAAATAGCAATTTCCAAATCTGCTATACTTTGAGGTTATTATTTGTCTTCAATTCATTTCAATTAATATTTTAATCATTTCAAATCTATTACACACTCTCTTCCAAAAAAAATGGAATGTAAGGTTTTCCTCCTTATTTCTAATCGATTGATTCATTTGTGCATTGACCATTTTCTTGTGGTTAATCAATTTGGATCTTTCCTTTGTGAATTTGTGGCTAAGAGGAGAATCTTACATTCCCCAACTTTTCATATGTAAAGGGGTATTATTTAGATGTGCAAGTCTCTTGTTCCCATCACCTCTTTACATTTTTATCATTTTTATCCTTTACATTTTGGTGAACCCTATTACGACAACTCTTTCATTTGTGGTGTTAGATTTACATTTCATGTTAGATCTTGCATGCATATTAGATTAGCCTTCTTTTATGTTCTTGCATTTACATTTCAAAAATTAACAAAAAAAATTATATAAAGAAAAAATACAAAAACATTTATTTGTTCATGCCTTTTTTTTTCCTAATTTAGTTCATTTGCGTTGCATTGGTGTATGAGCTTTACTACCTGAAGTCCTACTTATAATATCCCGGATAGAAGAAGTCAAAGACTTATGGGTTCCTTTGATCCTTAGTTTTCCTCTCCATTCCTTAGGATCCCGGATGACAATTTAATCACTCATGATTCCAATCCTTCTACGGAGCATAGCTCTTCTCACTCATCTCATGATGAGGATGATGCTTTAAGATTTCCTCCTGAACAAGTCCAAAAACTTTCAACTAAACTTGATAAAATGGGAAATTGGCTTATTCAAGAAAACCATAATCAAGATTCTATTCAAGCTATAGAGGCCCTTAAGAAATTCTTCATGATAGTGATCAAGGTGTTAATCTCTTGTGTGGTATCACTCATCTTGTGCATTTAAATGTCAAACCTTTAGCTCAAGAAGCTCAAGATCTCAGATTTAATCCTCCTATCACTATTGTGGAACCTTCTTCCATTCCTTTACCTAGCATTCCTACTTACACTCCTCCTTTAGTGACTACATCTCTTCCATATTGCAATCCTCTAGCTTTGAATCTTCCACTTCCATATTTTCATGTGAGTCTTCCACCGATGTCTCTACCTACCTCACAAACTTCTTACCATAGTTTTCCTTTTACCTATTCCAACCCTCTTCCAACTATGGTTCCAAGTGTTCCACCGGTTATGTCTTCCATTCTCACCGCTTCCTACACTTTTCCTAGTGTTCCTAATGTTTCTATGCCTCTTATTTCTTCTAATAATTCCACAATCATTAGTCTATCTCAAACTGTGTCCTCTTTACAACAACAACTTGCATCCTTAACTCAATCCAAGTTTAGTATTCCTACATGTGGCATGTGTATTCCTTTATCCCTAGACATTATTCATGCTCTTGTCCCTTAGTAAGACGATATGCCTCATCTTGATAATTAAAATGGTAAGGGATATCATGTCACTCATGTTAAAACATTTCAAATCCTTTGTAGTGACTATGCTTGTGACCATAGGATTTTAACCAAGTTGTTTGCTAGAACTTTTCATGATAAGGATTTGCAATGGTATTGTTCTTTTCCCCCTTATTCTATTGATTCTTTCCCAAAAATTGCTAATGCCTTTATCCAACAATTCCAAAATAATATTGGTTCGCAAGTGTCCTTAACTGATTTGATGCATTATAAACAAAATACTAAAGAAAAATTGACTTAATTTATTAGTAGATTTAATAATTTGTATGCTCAAATTTCTTATCCTGTTCCTGATATTGATATTCAACATATGTTTATTTCAAATTTGCAAAAGGATATTAGAAATAAGATTATGCTTACTGAATTTACCTCTTTTCAACAACTTTGCACAGCGCTTCATCATTATCAATTACAAGTGAGTCAATTTGAGAGCACGACTCCAATGGATCCTATTCCAGTTGATAAGAGTGATGCTTCTCCTAATCCCAACAAGTTTAAGAAACCTAAAAGCTATGTCAAGATAAATAAGCAAGCAAATGCAGTTGCTAATCAAGTTGTTGTATGTTTACTCCTCTTTCTAAATCATATGTTTACTCCTCTTTTTGAATCTTTAAATTCTATTATGAGTAAGTTGTTGAATGATAATATGATTACTTTGCAACCTATTTGACCTCTTCTTCCTACTATGATGGCATCCAAATCCTTTGATCCCAAAGCCTTTTGTCAATACCATCGTCAAAATGGCCATGATACTGAGAAGTGTTATTCTCTAAAACATAAGGTTCAAGACTTAGTTGATTCTAATGCTTTATCTGTTGATAATTTTTATGGTAGTGGGAAATAATCTATCTCTCCTCCTAATCAAAACCTCCAAATCAATACGAATCCTTTGCCTACTCATGATACTAATACTATTGTCCATCCATCTTCTGTGGATATTATTTATGATTCAAAGATGGATGTTCTCAATCATATTGTTAACCATGTGGAGCATGTTGTTTTGTCTCAACCTGTATCTCCACCCCATCCTCAATCTCAACCTCCTATTCAAGATCCTCCCCCTAAACCTCAACTTCATGTTCCACCTCAACCTAAGCCTAAACCAAAACCTCAACCTAAACCTCGAAAACAACCTAAGAATAAAAGACCTAGGGAACTCTCGATCACCTTTGATGATTCTGAGACTATTAAAGCTCCTAATGGCCCCCTCTACATTTATGCTAGGATTTCTAAGATACCTACACGTGGTTGTCTTGTTGATCCTACATCCTTAGTTAATTTCATTACTAAATAAAACCTTTTTTCAAAGAACTTATAACGTGATTGTTATAATACATCTAATGTGTGGATCCAAACTTGTAATGGTTTTCTCTATCCATCATTTGGTTCTATTACCTTGCCTGTTGAACTTTGTGGTAAAGTTATGGACACTACCTTTGTTGTTGTCCCTACTTTTGATCAGTTTCAAGTTAAGCTTGGTTTGCCTTGGTTGACTGCCATGTATGTCGTTGCTTCTCCTATCTATAAGTGTATTAAGTTCATTCATGATGAAGAAGTGAAAACAATTAATCATAATTTATATCAACCTTCTAGGCCTAGGGATTGTGCTACCCTTGACTTCTTTGGGCCATCATTACCTAATTCATGTTCTTCTCGACCTGATAACCTTTTTTTCTCATATCAAGCCTATAAACATTGCAAGATTGTTGAGTTAAGCATGCCTTAGATGGATCTTAACTATGGTCTTTTGCCTATGCCTTCCATACCTCCTTTATCTATTGCTTCTAGTTTTGTTAATCAAGCTCCTAGTGTTGTTTTCCAGTCTACTAAAAATCCTACTAATCCTCCTATAGAACCTATGAAGGAACCGATTGTTGTTCCTCCTAGTTATCAACATATTTCAAACAAGACACAACGTAACCGAGCTTCCAATGCTCTTCGTAAGAAGCGTTAGGCTCAAGCTAAGGCCCGTGCCTCTATTCTTCAAAGTTCTTTACCTTCTTTTGACCATCCCATGCCTGATGTGTTGGAAGAAGTTAATGTTAATATAATGATGTTAAGATGAATGATTATGATGATTCTATTTGTATCTTAGATTCTATTTTGATTAATCTTGATGAAGAAGATACTCTTGATGATCCTATTGATGCTAATGATGAATATGAGACTATTGATCTTGATACTAATTTACCTAATATGCTTTCAACACAATTGATAATTACACCTAGTATCAAACATCGTGATTTTCAAGAGGATCCTTGTTTGGAACTGGCTATTATTCCTACTGTATTAGATATAGTCCCTCTTGCGAGTTTCCCACCTTCCCTAAATGATATAGACCAAGATGGGGAGAGTAGGCGATGCATTTGATTGCCTTGTCCTCCATGGTAGCCTCTTATGTGTTTGCCTGTTGTATTGTGCTTCTCTCATAATGTGTTTGCTAAATGTTTGTTAGATTCTTTTATACGACCCTTGTTACTTTGTTGGTGCAAGGTGATAAAGGAATCGAACCTGTTATATTATTCCTCTATATGTATCTCTATTCTTCTATATGTTATTTTCATGTTATGTTGTACCTGTGCTATTATTCATAAATTTTTTCCTTGTAGTCTTCTTGGATTGCGACATGGTAGCACTGATTCTTTTTGGTCTCCATGTTGTGGTCTGAAAATACTCTTCTTCGTAACTCTTGTGTTTTCTTTCCTCCATTGTGATTCTAGTTCTACTTTATTTTGGGAATGATGTCAATTCATTTTCAATAATATATATATATATATATATATATATATAAAATCTTATGATCATACTCACCCCACGGTAGGTAGATCCCTTTTGTGTTCTCTGTATGTTTATGTGGTATTTCTCTTGAATTGTCTTCGCTTGGGGGCATCTCATAGTGGAAACATAATCAGTGGAGTTGTTTATGTTTCCATTAAAGCCATTGCTCTTGTTAAAGTGTTAGCAATGACTTTAACGTGGGGGCATACGCTCTGCTCACATTTTGCACACACGCACTTCCAAAATATTTTCAAACTTAAAAATTTTTTCTCCCTTTATGGATTAGAGACTAATCCTTAAAGCATGGATTTTTACCTTATAGGATCTCTTGATCCCTCCAGTTTCAATTTACAAAGTTTTGATCCCTTAAGGTCGAAAGGTATTTTTAAGACTGGATCTCTCTAGTTTTGGCTTTGCTCTTTTAAAATAGAATATTCCTGAGGGTGGATCCTTGATGGGTTGACTAGTGAGTAGCCACATTCACTAGGCGGTTCAACTCCATCTTTTTAGTTGCACTGTTTCCTTGTGTGATTCACAATGGGACATAGGTTCTCATTGGGTGAGGTAATCACACTATCTCTCTCTTTTTCTTTGACTGGTGATGTCTCTCTTATTGTAATCTTGGGATTGAAAAATACTTGAGTCCCTAGGGGATTGAGGATTTCTTTGTCCCTTTGATTTCAATAATAGTATATTTTCTTTGTGATCTCCTTTACCAAGAGTTTGCATCGAGTCCATACTCTTGCTAAAGTGGGGGCTAATGGTATCATCAGAAAATAGATGCACTTCCATTTAGGACTATTTTAGCCCTCCGAGTAAGTGGTTTGGGTTCATGTAAAATGCCTTGAATGGGTATTTGACTTGGATCTTGTTTTTTACCTGTTCTGCCCTATTTTCCACTTCTCTCCTACATGTTTCTGGTATCCTACTCTAAGATTCTGAGGTTCTTGACTTCAGGGTCAAGGTCGACCTTGAACCTGACCTAGGTCAAGGTCAACCTCAACCCTGACCTAGGTTAGGGTCAACCTTGACCCTGACCTAGGTCATGAGGGTCGACCTTGACCCTGACCCAGGGTCTAAATTTCAAATTTCAAAGATTTCCATATGTCAGGGTTTAGAAAGAATTATTTCCTGCTTTCAGGTCGACTGTTTTAGACTTTGAAGTAGCGACTCTTAAAAAGATATTTATTATAGGTCCATTTCTATGGGTATGCACCTAATTGGAATTTATTTCTCATATGTTGGCCTCTCTAGAATTTTGTGCCCTAGACTAGTATATAAGGAAGCCTTCTCCTCTTATTTTCAAGGAAGGACAATCCACGCAAAGGAATGCCAATCCAGGCAAAGAAAGGACAAGAAGGATAATCTATGGAAGAAATCATCTACTTTTGATCATTCAAGCATTAAAGCATCCAAGATTCAATTCATCAAGGAGATCCATTAGTATCCATTGAAGGATTAAAGCTCTATGGAGTCCTCTTGTTGAAGATTTATCCATCCATATCCATTCAAGATTCTTCATATTCCAAGATCCATTCAAGATTGGTGTTGAATATCTAAATTCAATTGATTTGAGACATCCTACATCCTAAAATTCTACATCCATACTTGTGGATCCAAGGATTAGAATCCTCCACAAGGGTTTCAACATAAGCAAGGTGAATTGTTCTATTTACTTTGTTTATTACTGTAATTTCAATTCTATTTTAAGTTTAATCCCAAAAATGGGGTTTGAACAAGGAAAACCCCTCCCCCAACAAACAAAAACCATTTTTTTCTTGCAGGTATAGGTATGGAACAACAATTACAAAGCAGATTCAGATACCGTGTTTGGAAAACTTTCGGGATCCACGAACAGATTTTCCGTCGGAGCTATGCAGGTCAAGGTCAACATAAAGGGGTACAATTGTGCCCCCGTATTTGGGTCAAGGTCAACCTTTCTCAGAAAAGAAAAATATTTATGGGTTTTCTCTGTCTCTGTGTTCTCGTTCCAGATCCGGTTGCAGAATTTCTAGAAAGTCAATACAGACACCTGAAAAGATCAATTTCCAGATATTCTATACTTTGAGGTTAGTATTTGTCTTCATTTCATTTCAATTAAGATTTTAATAATTTTAGATCTATTACACACTCTCCTCCAAAAAAAATGGAATGTAAGGTTTTCCTATTTCTTTTTATTTCTAATTGATTGATTCATTTGTGCATTGACCATTTTCTTGTGGTTAATCAATTTGGATCTTTCCTTTGTGAATTTGGGGCTAAAAGGAGAATCTTACATTCCCCAACTTTTCATATGTAAAGGGGTATTATTTATATGTGCAAGTCTCCTATTCCCATTACCTCTTTACATTTTTATCATTTTTATCCTTTACAACAACAATCCAACTTTTTCACCAACCAAGATCGGGTTGCCAAATGGAATCCAAGTGGAATATCCCAGAATTGATCTACATGCTCATAGGCCTTCCCAAGACGATCATTGTGCACTTCATGAACCTCTCTGCTTCAACTTTTATATCTTGGAAATTTAAGATCATGCTTTCCCTAAGAGAACATGATTTAGATACATTCGTGGAAAAGGCAATACCTATACCTAATGAAGACAGTGAGAAACTTCTATGGACGAAAACAACGATAAATCCATGAAGATGTTGGTGGATGCAGTGAAAGATCATATAGTTCCAATTATCTCCAAATTGAATATATCCTATAACATGTTCACAACTGTAGAGAGTATCTATGAATTAAATAACACAAGTAGGGCTCTTGCACTAAAGAAACAACTTCACCACGTGAAAATTAACAAAGGAGAATCCATCACATCTTACTTCATGATCATGAAATAATTACGAGATCAGCTATCCACCATTGGTCACACAATTGATAGCATGGAGTTAATCATGTTTTCTCTCAATGGACTCCCAACATCTTGGGAAGCATTTGTTCAAGGGATAAGTGCCTGATCTAAACTTCCTGAGTTTGATCTAAAAATTGATTGCATTCAAGAAGAGCCAAGGCTAGTCACAAGAGGGATTGGTCAAAATTCCGCAAATGAAGATATGCAAGTTCTAAATTCTCACTCTCACAAGAAGGGTAAAAGATGAAACTTCAAAAGGAAGAAAGAGAGATTCTAATGGAAAACACTCATTTAAGAAAAGGAGGGACATGTCTAAAGTACAATGTATTAGATGTGACAAATATGATCATTATACAATTAAGTATCCAGAAAGGCCTAAACCTCAAGCCTCCATTGCTGATGTTAGTAAGGTAGGCTCAGAAAAGGACTCAGAAAGACTTGTATTTTATTCAACCATGTCAAGTCATATGTCAACCACCCTTAACACTAGGGTAATTGATAGTGGGGCATGACATCACATAATAGGATTTAGAGAACACCTAGATAGCCTGGTAGAAAATTCAAATGAGGAAGTTACTATTAGAGATCATTCTAACTATCATGCGAAAGGAATCAGAACTTGTCCTATACACTTAAAATTAGGCATTTCCCTTCAATTAACAGGTGTATTATTTATACAAGGAATCAAGTGAAACTTGGTCTCCATATCATCCCTTGAAGACAAAGGGCACTTAATTACCTTCATGGATGGTAAAGTTTTAGCATGGCCCAAGAATTCAAATATCAAGAAAGCTCACACCATAGGAGTTCGACATGGATGTTTATATAAAATTTTCACTTCTCCTTCTCAATCCTTAATTCATGAATCTTCAAATACATGTGATATTTGGCAAAGAATATTAGGGCATCTCCATTTTTCATGCTTTACCTTCACTAACGAAAATGGTGACATGTTTACCTAAACTTAAAAAAGAACATGAAGAAACTTGCAAAGGATGTGCCTTGGGAAAGAACACAAAAGGCACCTTCTATAATAGTGAAAGTAGATATAAACATGTATTGGAACTTATTCACTCATATTTATGTGGATCTATGATAGTAACCTCTTTAGGAGGATTCTTGTACTATGTTATTTTTATAGATGATTATTCCGGGAAAACTTGGATATATTTTTTGAAATGTAAAGAGTCTGATGAAGTCCTTATGAGGTTTAACGAATTCAAAGCTCTAGTAGAAAATATGTTTGGGAAAATAATCAAAACCTTAAGATCAGATAATGGAGGAGAATATACCTTTGGTAACTTTAAAACTTTTTTTAATAATGTTGGGATTAAGAGGGAGTTTAGGGTTCCTTATAACCCTCAACAAAATGGGGTGGCAGAAAGGAAAAATAAAATAATTGTAGAAGCAAACAAAGCCATGATGCATGACAAAAACCTTCATACCTCTTTTTGGGTTGAAGCCTCAAGTATTGCTGTATATATTAAAAACAAATGGCCTTACTCCCTTTTGGATAACAAAACTCTTGAAGAAGCATTTACAGGGATAAAACCTTATACATGTCACTTGAGAATATTTGATTGTCATGTTTACATTCACATACCTAAAGAAATGAGATCTAAACTAGAACCCTATGGCAAAAAGGGAACATTTGTAGGCTACAATGAAACATCTAAATCTTATATGATTTATATTCCTGGACAAAAATTAATTGAGCTAAGTAGGGATGTAATCTTTGAAGAAGATGTTACATTCAAAAGAACCAAAGACATTCATGAGATGGACATTGAAGATCAAGAGTCTCCTCAAAATATGGAAGAGGATCATGCTTCTGAGATTCAGAGGGAGGCCCATGAACTTATGGAAGATGCTAATCCAAATTAGCCTTTGGATCCTGTTGATGGGCCTAGAGACATTACTGTGAACCATAAAAGACCTCTATGGGCAAGGAAAATGATTCAAGAGGTAAAAAATATCATAGATATTCCAGCTATGTTTCCTTAATGAGTGAAATGATCAAGTCAGAACCTTCTAGCATTGAGGAAGCCTTCAAACTCCAAGTTTGGAAAGACGTTATGACAGAAGAATATCAATATATTCTTAAGAATGATGTTTGGGACATTGTTCTTAGACCAAAGGATAAATCAGTGGTTTCATCTAGATGGCTCTTCAAAATCAAACATGTTGTAGATGGCAGTATTGAAAAATATAAAGAAAGATTTGTTTCCAAAGGATTTTATTAAAAGGAAGGGATTGATTATGAGGAAACATTCTCTCCAGTTTCTCGATATACCTATGTCAGGACTCTGATTACTATTACTGCATCAAAAGGATGGAAGATTCACCAAATGGATGTAAAGATTTTTTTCTTAATGACATAATAGAAGAGGAAGTGTACCTAGAGAAACTTGAAGGATTTTTAATACATGGAAATGATTTTCATGTCTGCAAATTGAAGAAGGCACTATATGGTCTTAAATGGGCTCCTCGCGCCTGGTATGAGAGGATATATCATTACCTTTTAGGCTTGGGTTTCTCCAAGAATGACGTAGATTTGAATATATACTTCAAGGTAATTAATGGTGAAATGTTGATTCTCATTCTTTATGTTGATGACTTATAGATTAAGAGGTATGAAGGTTTTGGTCATGCATCATGGCTTTGGTTGCTTCTACAATTATCTTATTTTTCCTTTCTGTCACTCCGTTTTGTTGAGGGTTATAAGGAACACTAAACTCCCTCTTAATCCCAACATTATTACAGGAGAAGATCATCTCATCACTAAATGTAACACAAGATCTTGCATCTGAGTTTGACATAAAGGATCTGGGTCCTTTACACTATTTCCTTGGGTTAAAAGTATGGAAGCGGTCTGATGGAATCACTCTAAATCAAGGAAATTACACTATTGACATTCATAAAATGTTTTGAATGATGGATTATAAACCCATGAATACTCCCATACAAAAAAACTTACATAAGTTAAAAGAAGCTACAACAAACTCAGACTTGACAGATCCTCTTCTCTCATGACAGATTATTGGGTCTTTGATGTACTTGGTCAACACTAGACCTGGCATTTCTATGCAGTAAATACACCTAGTCAGTTCATGTGTGAACCGAGACAGTTACATCTAGTTGCAATAAAACACATTCTAAGGTACCTGCATGGCACAATCAAACATGGTCTTAAATATAATAATGTAGATCTGAATCTACATGGATATACTGATTTAGATTGTGCACGAAGTATAGTGGATTAGAAAAGCACATCAGGGTATTGTTTCAGCTTAGGCTCAACTATGATCTCCTAGTTTAGTAGGAAGCAATCCTCAGTTGCACAAATCTCCATAGAAGTCGAGTACATTGCAACATCCATGCGAGCTCGAGAAGTTGTATGGTTAAGGAAAATTCTTGTAGGATTGTTTAGACATTCCTTGGATCCTATTATCATTCACGGTGACAACCAGAGTTGTATAAAATTTTTAGTGAAGCTTGTGTTCCATGACATATCAAAGCATATAGAAATTCCCTATCATTATGTTAGAGACATGGTGGAGAGAAATTTTATCCAATTGAGATTTGTTAGTACAAGTGAACAAATGATAGACATTCTCACCAAGCCTCTCTCCAAGACAAAGGTTGAATACTTTCAAGGTAAGCTTGGTATGATAGAACATGTAACCTTATCTGAGATTGAGTCTCAACAATGTTAATTTGTTGAACTAATATATTCTAAAGATGTTTAATGTGTAAACTCTTTTATTTCCATGTGTATGACTCCATGACTTCATGAGCCTCTGTGAATATCATTGAGAGGTGACGATTTTTCAATGATGATCACTTGTATTATTCATTTCTATTGTAAGGCGGGGATCTTACAATAATCACATTATCTCTTAAGTAATATCAATTAAATGGTGGATATCATGATACTTGATATCTATGGATAAGCCATAATGAATAATATTACTGAAATATTCATGGTGGATATTATGTGACTCAATATCCATGGATATGCCATGAACAGACATCCTTATGGTAGGTATCATGTGACTTGATGCCTATACACATACCATAGTGATGGATATTACATTGTGAGTTATGGTGAATATCATGTGACTTGATATTCGTGGACATGCCATTACTCCTGATATCATGGTGAGGTGATATCTTTCTCTCTCACAATAAATTGATCTATTGTGTTTACATTATGGATAGAAATTCTCCTCCCTAGCTAAGAGGGAGTTTTAGAGATATGTAGCTTTGGTCAGATTACTCTAACAAATGTAATCAAATGTATAATTGGCCTACCGACCTTGAACATTTGATCTCTATCTTTACATCATACTAATTTGATTATCTGCTATAATTATGGTTATCATAATTAATCTCTATTGTGCATGATTAATAATCAGTGACTTAATAATCACAAATCATGTATATATATATATATATATATATATATATATATATATATATATATATATATATTCATATTATTAGATATATATACATGATCGATTATATTGCAAAGATTAATAATCATATTATTGTTGAGTGTATCGATATAAAATTATGAGTGTTAATGATATCATTGAAGACTTGTTACCAGTCAGCTACCAATTGTACCAACTCACATATACATCAGTACACAGATCTTCCTTTGTTAGAATTTGCATTCACTTTGCATACTACTTGCATCCTAGCATCATACAATAATTTCTCTCTTATACCAAGTCATGCCAATAACAATGTCAGCCTAATCCAATTTAAAATAGGTCACACCGAAGCATTCCCATAGTGGTAAGGAATGAAACGTGGACCACCTCACTCAATACAACACGCCTTGCTCACAACAACCCCCTACACATCACCAAGATCTTCAGAACCAACATATAGGATCTATACATTACAATGCAAATACTTGAACTAAAGCACAATGACCAATTTCTAGATAGGAACAAGCCCAAACAAGTGAACTCCAATATGTTGCAAGATAAATGGGACCATCACCAACATAACTAAAGATAAATCTCTATGACACATCATCTAAAGCACAGTCTTGCAGATCGCCAAAACATCCAATCCACATCAAAGCATAGTTATGTTGACATCAATGACAACCATTAATGACAACAACAATGATAGCATCAACATCACATTCTAATAGACATTACATGGAAAAATATTATTGTTGACATGGTACAATATCTCTTTCTCCTTAGAAAGTCTTGTGTTCCCCTCTAAGCAACACGATCCATTCTAAGAGGGGGCTATTATGTTTTATTATTTGATTGTCTCTATATCACATGTTTTTCTAAAAATTTAAATTTATTTATTTATTTGTTTGCCTTAATGGGAGACAATCCACTTATCTATAAAAAAAAATTTCCCTATTGTGCGACCATCTAGCTTTGCTACCTCTACCATTACATCTCTCTCCCTATCGTGCAACTATCTAGCACTACTACCCATACTGGCGTTGACATAATATCTCGCCTATCGTACGACTATTTATCCTTCTCTACGCATATTGATGTGATCAAAGTCACCCTATCATACAACTATCTAGCCTTTGCTACTCACATCGGTACATGTTTAAAGTTGCCCTATCATACAACCATCTAGTTCTTGCTACTCATATCGACACACTCAAAACTGCCCTATTGTATGGCTACGGGCATAACAAAACTTACAATCCGTACCAGAATGCTATCAGTGATCTATCTCTATTTCTTATCATTATCTCTCTTTCATCTACCATGCTTATCTACATATTCCATGTTGAATGTGGTTTCACAATATTTCAGGGATTCCCCATGGAGATAACCTCATACAGATGAAAGACCCTCGGGTAAGTTTTCTCTATTTTCTCTTGCATCTATGATTATGATATGCTCGCTAAAGTGGGGGAAAAATATAGTGTCATAAAATTGTACCTTATGTAATTTACCATTATATGATGCTCATGCCTTAGCCAAAAACCAAAAATTCCACATAAGCCTCCATGTCCTTCCATTTGCCTTGTCTTTTTCTATCTAGGTTCTTGACCATGTGGCCTGGTTGGCATATGATGCATGTGCACCACAAAGACATCCATGTGGTGTACATTTGTCCCACAAATATGCAAACATGCAGTGAGTCATTGAGATGTTACAACTATCACCCTAGTAGTGTAACACTTCTTACCACCAACCACAAACATTGAGAATTGTTCAGGTGGATTAAAACTTCATCTTGAAGCCTCATTCGGTCTCTTCTAGACAATTTTGAACTCACTCTACACTTCTCTCATAGTTTCTTCGCATTCTCTTGAGCTTATTCTTGTGTTTGGAAAACTTCCATACAATCTCTTGGTAATCATAGAATTGTAGCCTTGTCACTCTCGCTACCTTGCCTTCACTCCATTGAGCTCTAACTTTGTGGCTTTGAAGGGGAGTCTCTCATTCTATTTCATTGTGTTTAGCATATCATATTCTCTATCTCAGTCTTATTACTTTGTTTATCATCTATCGTTTATCTAAATTGTCTTCAAGTTACCTATCACCAATTTCTTGTCTATGTATTTGACTATTGTAGAGGTGAAAACACCAAAACAAAGACTTGAGTGAGGCAAGTCTTCAAATAACCCCAACACTTTTCTCTTCTTCTATGTATGCATCTTTTGGAAAAGAAGAAAGAGGAGCAACTTATGCAATTCTTCTACCTCCTTTTTTGTGAATGTTTTTCTCACCTTTTATCCTCCATTTCTGTTAGTGTTCTCTATTCGTACATGGCGTACACGTGCCACACTATTTTCTTGTATATGTATTGTAGTCCAAGACTCACGGGGGTGTCTAAGGCAGTGAGCTTACAAAGTATGAGAATTTATCTTGACACAACTCTTTAATTTCCAGTAATAAAAATAATTTTATCTATTAGTGTACTTTACTTATTTTACTTATTTTAGTTCATGCTTCATTCCAATTAAGTCTTAAGATACACTTTTGTCAATTAGATTACCTAGCTCACCAGAGCGCTAGTAGAAGTGATGTGGCCCAAGGATCGATTCGCTCAGAGATTTCATCAATCTCGAAGGTAACGAATTCCTTTCTCCGCAATATCTAATTTAATTTTTTTTTAAATTTCATTTAATTTTTTATATTGAAATATTTGTATAAACTAGACAACTATTCAACTTAACACGACTTTGAATTATATCAATAAATTTTAATATTTAATATAACAAAATTATTAATCTATTTCCTTCATAAAATTTATTTATTTTTATTTTTATTTATTTTTTATCGATAAAAGGCCGAAGCCCTGAAGAGTTTTTTATTAATATAAATAAATATTTTACAGTGTGACCCCACTCACTGTAGGCACTGGTAGGAAAGAGCGGGATTGAGAAAACCTCCAGCCTAGCCTGGGACCATAGGTCCTGTCCTTATACAAAATTAACATGGGCATACCCACGACTCGTATCATGGCGAGATTTATTAAATACAAAATTTCCGTAGGCATACCCACGGCTTG
>MU225916.1:3391093-3416007 GCA_018584345.1 Thuja plicata
CTCCAGGATATAAAGTTTGAAGGACCTTCTAATCTATCTTCCATTCTCATGCAGTGAGCCATATTTTTATATTTTAGAATTTCGTAAAATTTAGAATATGCTCAACTATAGATTATGTAGGGTTTATGTTTTATCTTCCTTTAATAACCTTGCTGCTCTGATACCATGTTAAGAAATGTAGATCTGAAGATAATGTATAAACTAATATGTAGTAGAATGCAATTGCCTTGGTGATTGATTGATTCTACAAAAATATATTTNTATTTATATATAGAATCTATAATGAATAGTTGTGACTATTCATTATAGAGAGATGTGGCTGTTGATACTAAATGAAGTGACTGTTCATTATACATATCATTTATTAATAACTAATATATATATATATATATATATGAGTTCGTTCCAATATATATTTATCAGAAAAATATATATATTAACAATTATTATTAATATTATATATATATATACATATATATCTAATATATGCATAGTTAAACACGAACGAACAATATGTTAACATCGACAACAACCAACTGGCAAAATAAATGGGGTGATCCAGGCCATGATCGCCTACTTGAAACAAGGTTGCACCAATTGCGAAATTTGAGGCATCCACATGAACGTGGAACTCTTTGTCCCATTCGAATATGTCAGAATTGGTGCTCCGATCAGCCTTGTCTTCAATTCTACAAAAGAGGCACCCTGTTCCGTCCCCAACACATAGGGTTCCCCCTTCCGCATCAACCTGTCGAGGGGATAAGAAACTTGGGCGAAGATCTTTTTAAATCGCCGATAATAGCCAACATGGCCCAGGAACGACTTCACGTTTGTGACGTCTGCGGCGGTTTCATCTCCACGATCACATGAACCTTGTCAGGGTCTGTCTTTAGTCGGGCCTTACAAATTATGTGCCCCAACAGCTTCCCTTGCGACACCATGAACCAGCACTTCTTTGGGTTCAGTGTCAACCTTGCCTTTTGACACCTCTCCATACACTCCCCTAGAGCCGCCAGATGCATATCTTCATGTTGTAGGAACATTCCTTAGTAGAATGCCTCATCAACTAGCATATGTCACAAAAAGATTTCTTCGGACACGAGCCTTTCGTGTCTTTCGGGCTTGCACTCCGTACACCAGAGTTCTTCGTCTGTCTTGCTAGGACCCCCTTTAATAGCTTTAAAATCTTTCATCATCCTTTGCATGTCCTTCTGGAGGACCTGCACTTTCTTGTTGGACTCTCTGTCACTACTGCTCCCTTTCGAAGAGTTGTCATCCTCGGACGAACTATCCTTGTCCTAATTCTTTTTGGCGGTTTTTGTCTCGCTTTCCAAATCCATTGCCCTATTGTAGGCGTCATCATACGATGTGGGTGGAACTATCTTCATTTTCTTCCAGAGGGATTGTTTTAACCCCTTGACGAACCATCTTTTCTTTAACCCGTTGACCGACTGGCTATCTAATTTTCCCAACAGTTCCTTGAGCTGCCAACCATAAGCTCAAACCGTATCCTTTTTCCCTTGTTTTATGCTGTAGATTTCAGCCACAATCTCATTGTCATCCCTCAGTAGCCGAAATTCAGTCTGAAATTCCTTATTCAGATTGTTCCACGTGTTGATTTTGGTCTTATCCATGTCAAAGTACCAGTTGATGGCCACTCCTGACAACGTGGCAGGGAATTGAGTTACCCACTCATCTTGGTCTGTAACTCCATTTTCCAACCTGATGGTCTCACATGTACAGCATGGCCGACAGAATCCTCTTTCCCGTCCCCATTGAACTTCGGTAGTTTTTGTTTCTGCGACATGGTTGGTCTCCTCGCTGTTGCTACTGGTTGTTGTCCCCCTCCAGATGGATTAGAGCCTACAGGATGTGTTTGACCACTGTGCCCCTGTGTCCCTCCGACACTCTTGGCAGCCCCAGTATCCTATCCCTCCTTGGCCTCTTCGTCACTTTGTTGGGTCCCCCTAGCCTCCGTGAGCAGTGTGAGAGACACATCCCTCAACTGATGTCGGGTCTCCTCAAGAAGATCTAACCGTTTTCGAGTCTCTTCAATTAGATCCTCACTACTCCTTCCCCTATTCCTGTGTCAATCACATTCAGCCTGGTTGCCTTCACCTCTGTCGGGTCGCTCCTTCGCCAGTCGCCTAAGCCTCCGTCTCCTTTTAGCTTGTTGCTCGAGAATCAAAGCTCTCTAAGCGGCTTCACACTCCTCTATGTACTATCTTCTACTTTTATCTTTATTTAACAAGTTGGGCATTAATTCTTCCTGCGTGAATTGTAACAGACCATGATAAATATAAAAGAGCATTTTTTATTAATTCATCACTCTTGTACAATGTCTGTCAACAATATGACAGAATCATAACAATGTGGAAGTGGCCTCTTTTACTTTCCTTCCTCTTCTGAAAATTTAGTTATTGCTTTGCCTTCGCCGAGTCCCATTGCACTCTTCTCGAAGGTTATTCTCCTCATAGTTATAGAGGATTCCCTATCGTCATTGTTCTCGCTCAATCTCCTCCCGTTGGTTTCTTTGGGCTAGGGATGTTTGTGCCAACAGGCAAGGGAGATGGTTCATCAACCGATTGACCACTGGACTTATTTCTAGAGCGTTCCACACAGCACCCTCTGGGACTTCCTCTTGTGCAGCCTCTTGCCTCACGTAAGTCTCGATCACCGCCTGTAGTAGAATCACAAAGTCTGACATCAAGGCGTGTTCTCCCTCATAAAGTTCTCTAAGTCTATTGTCATCCCTCCTGGTACCACCATTGTCAGGAGGTTGGACCATTATCCTCCGTACGCCATTCAGTCTCCGTCACTTCCCAAGTTTGTACGACAACGACGCCAAATGTTTGCCTCACTGGGTAAACTCGTTAAATGCAGAAAGTAAATACACAAAACACAATAAATGCATGCCAGAGAACCAGTTCTTCCATTAATTCATCAATCCCTTGTATACAAATGATCACAGTGATATCAAATACCTGTAAACACCATCATGCCTTTACCCGAAGGTAGTACATACGATATATCTGGACCGAAGGGGTGGGACACCAACCGTCACAACCGTACCCTAACTACCTATCCTTCGACTGACTAACCAAATACCAACGACACATAACAACATATCATTATTCCCGGCAACACCCCGTCTTTCTAGTTTTGGTTCCAAAGTATATATAAGACATAAATTACTTCATATTATATGTTTTGGTCATTTCGGCAAATGATTAAATTTGCTCAGAAAATAACTTGATAAATTATAAATAAGATCCATAACCTATACACTATATGTTGGAAGTTGTCATTGATGTCAAAGGATTATGGGTGAGATTATTGAATTATGTGCAATAAATGTCAATGGAAGAATAAGGTAGATCATTAAGGCCAAAAGCCACTAAATTGCTATCCTTTAACTATCATTCCTAGCTGACTTTGTGAGAAGCATTTATTATATCTTCATTATACTCTTGTTGGCTGACTTCATATGTATATGAGAACTAGTTTTATGAAGATATTTATTGCTAGCCGACTACACTTATTCCATGCTAACCGGTCACATTTTAATATGTTAAAAGACATGTATTTATTTAGCCCAAGAACGAATGAATTAATATCAAGTGATTAATCACAAGGAAGAGCAGAAAATTATTAGGCAGCAATGAAGATTATATGAAGTGGCGATGATAATGTAATTGGGCAGTGATAATGAATGTATGTGTGAGCAGTGTTTCCAAGATTATTGTGAAGACAACTTCTTAATTATTGGAAGGCAGTGAATTAAACTCCAAAATAGCTCAAAAAACAAATGCCACATAAGACAATAGCACACAAGACAAGATGTAGCAATTCAAAAGCTATGATTACTATAATTTAAAAGGCTGTGATTATAGGAGAAAGCAATTCACTATGAAACAACAGCAATTAACTTTGTGAAAGAGCAGCAATCCAAGTGAAGGAGCATATAAAAATATTTGAAGAAAAATAAAATGTTCAAAGGCAGCAATTAGCATTTAGAAGTTTGTTATCAAAGGACATACCCATCCAAAGGATTCTCTTTTCTAAGAGCTGCATCTTTTCATGTAGAGACAAAGATATTTAGATACAAAAGGTGGTAATGAAATGTGGAGAAGATGGATGAGTGTGAGGAGTAAAGCAAGTAATATAAAATACACAACAGAAGATCCATGGATGGTATGAAGATTTGAGAAGGAAAATATATGAAAACATATCAATAAAGAAGTGTGAAGATTAAAAGTAGTGGAAGCAATTTAGAACAAAAATGTGAAGTGTAACTCAGATTTATATTGAAGAATTCATGATGCTGTTTATAAAGAGTATGTGCAGTTCCTTGTGAAGAATATATGCATATTCATAAAATCCTACAAGCAGAAATATATGTGAAGGCATTACGAGAGTATGATCAGATTTGTATGAAAAGAGTATATGTGAAGGAAAATGCATGAAGAATAAAGAAGACCACAATGCAGATTTGAATGAAGAGAATATAAGAGGAAGATTTCTCTGCGAAGGAAAACACATGAAGAATTGAGAAGGCTAGCATATGCAGATTCATGGGACGAAAATATAGTACGCAGATCTTGTGAAGAGACTTATCATTATGTGAATATCATCCATTGAAGATATATGAGAGTGAGAATCTTATAAAAGAAATTGAATTGTCTATCCTCCGTTGTAGAAGCAACATCTAAGAAGGTGGAACCTTGTTTTGGAATTTGGTGCTTCCTAAAGAAAGATTGGTGTCTCTCACTAAGTTTGTGCTTAGCTGTGGAGGTTGGTGCCTACAAATTGATGCAGGATAAAAATCTCCAAGCCTTATCAAGTTGAGAGATTGTGCAGCATTAAACACAAATCAAACAAAAATACAACTCCCAAACATAGAATGAAATCCTTCTAGTTTATTGAAATGCCAGGGTTGACTACAATTTGGTGATGATCATCATTTACCAGAGACTCTGTTTGTAGCATTAATTTGAACATTTACAAACTCTGTCTAAAATTTCAACTTCCTCAAATTACTCTAAGCACCTGCTATGTTTCTCCCTTCTATTGCTCTTGCCTGGAGTTATTACTTTCAACTGCAGCAGCCTTAGTTCCCTTCTATGTACCCCCTCACTCTCTGCATTCCCACAACAAAGAAGAATTTCTCTGCTAAACAAATATCCACACAATCTTTCAAATTGTGTTTCAGGGCCATATTGAAATGCCTCCCACATACCTGAATTTGGCTCACAGATCTGTGCATTCAGCTTATATTCGATCCCTTTTGCTATTAATTACTGCATCCAACCTCTCACAAAATCCCACAACTAGAAGGAAGACCTCTTGTGTGGTAATACAAGTTGGATAATATTAATACCAGATACAGGAGAAGTGTTAATTGCTCAAAAAGTGATCTCCTACTGTCTCATCAACTTCCTTCTGAAGCCCCTCAGCTTCCCATTCTCCCTGCTCCTGCACTGCCCCTTTTGAAATCCATCATTCACTGGAATGTTATAGTCCCAATCAGCCCGCCTTTCTTGGGCATTTATTTTTTCTTTCCTCCCTTGATGCCATTCGCAGGAGCTGTAATGTTTCCCATAGAATACAACACCTGGTAATTGCATTTATTTTAAAGTTTCTAAGGCCTTCCAACAAATCCATTTTTTGCATAACCTGCAATCATTACTCTCCACAAAACCGATTTTCAATTATATGCTTCTATGGATATCCGTACCCTATTCCAAAACTCCCACTTTAGCACAGGCAGCGAGGGTGCTGGCAAAGGTTGTGGAGACTGACTTTACACCATCCAATTGCATTTTCTTAAAAGTTTCCTATCATCACACTCCATGAGACAACATTTCTCTAGGGAATTATATCAAATATTTCAGGAGCTTTCTCTATGCTTCCACATTTTGTATACGTATCTGTCATGACAGTTGCAACTCTAACATCTAGTAATGGGGTCGTAGAAATTTATGAGGTTTAGGCACTGATATCATGGAGCTATGGTGAAAACGAAACTCTGCAAAGCTGATGGAGAGATGCCAAAATAAACCAAAATTTAAGAAAACAAGCTGGAAATATTTTTTTGATGGTGCTGATTGCCAATTCGCTCAGGTGCTCCTGTACCACAAATTGAAAGGATTGGTGTCTCCTATGGGTTGGTGCCTACAAAGTTGTAAGAAATTTTATATATAAGCAATATTGTGTTGTGGTTTTCTTCCATAAGGGTTTCCACGTAAGTTGTGTGTTCTTTTTGAGATCTTAATTGCTCCATCTTGCATTTAAGTTACTGAAGTTACTTCTGTGGATGATTAAATTTTGAAGTGGTAACTAAATTCGTTACTATAATATTAAGTTTAGAATGGAGCAAAGTTGAGGAACAGCCATAAATTTGGAATCTAATCTTCAAAGTCCTTGTTTGTCAACAAGCACGGAGTAAGAGGATTTCATTATTAATTTTAAAAAGGCACAAAAAACGAATCCATACTATAAAATATGCAACTTCCTCCCCTAGGCTTCTCTTAAATGCATTATAAATATATCGCCTTTCAACATTATGATGGTTATAGGAAACTTTCTATGCATAGCAACAAGAGAGATCATAAATAAAGATGATTACAAACACCTATTTTATGTGACACAAAAGACCTTTATATTTTTTAATTCCCAGAAAAAGAAGATAGAAAACTGCGGTCTTATACTAGTTAATTGCAGAGAACTTATTAAAAGCGAGGCAAGAAGGTTAATGAGAAGATAAATTTATATTTCAAATATTCTTTACAGTCGACAATATATTCTTCGTATGATTGCTTGTGGCATTGTGTCTGCGGTTTTCTTTTCAGATTGAAAGCTTTTTTAGATTTGTATATTTTTTTAACCCAGGGAAGAGAGAGACCTGAAAGAGCTCAAGAGGTGAGTTTCCATCCTTCGGAGCTCCCTGCTTTGCATCCACACGAAGCATAAAATTTCTGTAATCAAAACAGATGTTACCTATTATTCCAAATCAGTAGGATGAAATATTATTTAAAATTTCATCAAAATCTATGCCTTTGTACAGAACCAAGCTATTTTCTTCACCTCACTTCATGGTTGCTTTTGTTCTCATATACAAGAAAATTGAAAACAAGTATATCAATAAGAGCACAGTGGCAACAATAAGAAATTGAACAAGCAGAAATCTCGCCTGTAAGGAAAATAGTATCATACAAAAATATGTTTTCTATTGAACACTGAAAGAGGAGTACAGTGCGGTATGATGAATTGCAGTCTGAGAACAATGCCCTACCTAGAAATCTCCATTAATCATGAAGAATTGGCAAGTCTAAACTGTTACATTACATTAGCCAGAGTTGTATGGACTGGATATATATATATATATATTAGTTAAGTTCTTCTGTTTTTCTTTCTTCAAGGCCTCCTGCTCATCTATGACTATCTTATAAAATGGCATCATTCAATTCTTCTTTCACATCAAGCTCTTACTGTGTTAACTGCTACCTTGCTTTTTTCTTTTTTAAGCAACCTTCTCCTTGCTTCCAATTCCCTATATATGTCTCAGTGGAACATATTCTAATCTACAATGATTTGCAAATCTCCAATTCTGATGTGAAACATAGTTACATTATCAAATCTAAGCATGATTATCTCTAACCATGAAGTCAAAATTCTGATAGACCAATTCATATCCCAGTTGTCAAAATCTTCTTTGATCTTTGTCATCTGACACAGCATGCTCTAAAATCATCTACTCTCCCCTAGTAAAATCACGAAACACTTCAAGAATATTATCCCAATTCTCACTATATTTGGCTTTAGAAGATATTTAAATGACCATCTAGTGGATATGTGAAATCTATTTTGAACTTATGACAGACTTGTTCCACCAAGCCTCCTCCAACTTTTATGTTAATCTGGTGTACTTGATAGTTTCCCACATCAATCTTGTGCAGTCCAACAGCATAGCCATGCAGAACCATCATATTCATAACGAGGTGCCACACAGGAAAATTGTACAAAATAAGATGAATATGAATGCCCAAACCAAAACACCTGTAATATATATTGTTTCCAACAAATCATGGCTGATCCACCTACACATATCTGTGAGAATAGCTTGGAGGAAAACTAGGTTTAGATCTTCAAGTGTATCAATCCAACCAATGCCCATGGCAAGCATGTTGGTTGACCAAAATATTTTGTATGTAGGCCTACCATAATTGCTACTAACCAAAACAACTAGAAGAGGTGGCAACAATTGCACATCATCTTGTATAACCACTCATTTATTAAACAGATACTTTGCACTTTACAATTTAAAAATGACGAGTTGTCACTGAAACCATTGTTGAAAAACTTGGATTCAGCAATCACTTGGCAAGGCCTAAAATGTTTAAATTCTTGGGAATCAACAATAACTTGAAAAATTTATCAAACATTTTTAAATACATAAATTTTTAAAAATATTCTTAAAAAATACACATTCTTTTAGAACAGCATATTATTGATCTCCATCATATGTAAGTCAAAATTAGAGTTTAATACATATCATAGATCAGAAACCCAGTTCAGCACCAGAATACATATGAACATAAAGTTTCAATATCTATATAAGTATAACTTATAAATTTCTTCTACAGCTAAAGCTCAAAAAAAAAAAATCCACTCCATGAGTGTTACAGAAGTGGATGGTATAGCTGCAATATTCCATACAGTTGTCTCATCCATAGTGATAGGATCAAGTTGTGTAAGTGAGGAACCTGCCCTTGATGGCTCACTAACTTTTCCTTCTACCTCATTTGCTGCATTCACTTCCCATTCAGCTACCTCCCTCTCCACATTAGCTAAGTCACCATTAGTTAACAATGGATTCACATCAACATCCTCAAGCTAAGTAATCCAATTTGAATGAATTAATTTCATCAACGCCAAGCCAGTGGTGTGTATTCTATCCTTGTACCTTCCTTTCATGCAATCAAATGTCATACTACACATAGACAAGGTCATTCAAGCACTTTTGAGTCAATCTATTGAGTATTGTGCTTCTTTGTATGAATGGTCTCAAAAACACTCCAGTTGCACTCACAACTAGAAGCACTACAGGGTTGAGATAAAATGTGGATGACAAAGCTTTTGAAGAACAAGGCATTGTGGCACCATAATATAAATAGTAAATCAAAATTTAACATACAACCTTTTTCACCTTGTTATCTTGCAAACACAAAAAGTTAAAAGAAAATCAAACTTTAGTCAATAATTTAATTATTCCCAATTTATTCATAAACTTGTCATCTAGCCACCAAACTGAAAACCGAAGTTTCACTGGTACCGGGGTGATGTCTGGATGTGGCAGTGCAACTGATAGTCTCCTACAAAATAGGGACTCTCCTAAAACAAAGGAGACTGTCTCAAATTGATGATGAACACCCCTAAGCCACTCTGCAATGCTCCTCAGCCCTTCAAGTGGTCAAACAGTCAACTAGCATTCCCCTCCTAAAAAATAGGGACCTTCCCTAAATATAGGATCTGCAACCAAAACCTCTAGAATGATCCCTAATGTCCCCTGATGCGTTCCGGTCAACTCTCGATCAATCCCTAAAAAATAAGAACCCCTCCTAAAATGTAGGAAACTACCTTAGACTGTCCAGAATGGCTTATAAAGGGAAACGACTATGTAGGGATCAGAATACACTGTTGAATAATAATTTTAATTAATTAAAATTAAAAACAACAAATTTTTATTTTTTATTTTATTTTTTTAAATAATCGATAATTCTAATCTTTCATAAACAAGTGTTAAAAATTGAAAAAACGATTATTTTTTATTTTTCATTAATTAAAATTTTGGGTCAATGGTGCATCCTAATCCCTGCATAGACGTTGCCCTTATAAAGCCCCTGCGCAGCTCCACAAGCCTCTGTATAGGTCTCCTTTCCACTCTACTAGCCTACGGGAACTCAATGATAGGCCAATCCCTGCTCACTGCCCATCACCTAAGAAGGGGACATTACAACAACCATTGCATCTACTTTGAATTGAGGGGAGAAGACAAGCTTAAAGTTCAAATGGTAGATAGGAACATGAATATTTTTGAGTTGTTAGTTCCACCTCTGATTGAATAATGAGCCATATGAGTCCATATTTGGTTTTAGTTGATGCATACAAATGGTGATTGTCTCTTTGGCCTTATAGGTGGACTCATATAGATACACTATGCAATTTTGATCTATACAATTCTAACACCTAAAGATCAAAACTTAAGAAACACAAATTGTAACGTCAGAAAATAAAAGAATTAATAGAAATTGGAATTTGAAAATTAATCTTCATGATCTGCATGAACCTTATCTGCTTCAGCCTTCCTACAATAAGGCCTATCCAACCACATTTCACTCACAAACGTGCACTTAAGGTTGGGCAATGAAGCTACTATACAAGGTGAAGAAAATAGTGAAAATGCACAACTCCTGATTACACAAGCTCCTTGCCATTAGTGTGCCCTCATAAGATTTAGGATGCATGTGTAGTTGTAGATGTACTATCTGATTCTTGCATCTTCAATCACATTCTTCATCCAATTGAGTTTCCCTATGTCCTCAAGGAATAGCTCAAGGCAAGGGCTTCGAAATAATGTTAGATGCCTTGCCTCCAAAACTCTACCATATACTACATACATAGCTACATTGTTGGTCACTATTTGGATGAAATTTCCCACTCCCACCTCATCCAACATATGGCATAAGGTCTTTGCATTTTTTATTTCATTAGAGGTACTAATTGATTTTTAAAAAGACTAACCGCCCCCTTGAAGCCACTAAAATGTTGACAAGTGTTCTATTCTTGTCATCCATCCACCTGTTAGATAAAATGGTGCAACCTTTCTTTTCCCGAATTTGTTTTTCTTCTACTCATAGGCATGTGTTTTGAACTTCATTCTACAATAATGGGCCACCCAACGCATGATGACTTCAGCCCTTCAACCCCTTATTGCTATGATTAGTGCATTGACAAATTGCTCTAAAACGGAATTAAAGCAACATTAAATAGAATATTGTTGTAGTGCCAATATCTTATAGTGCCAAATTTTCCTCATGTTGCAATTATCTATTCCATGTAGTACCTTCCAACGAAGGTTGTGAACCAAGAGTGTTACGAGGAACAAAAAAACTGAAGTACAACTGCCTACATTGTTTGACCCTTGTATTTGTGGTCCAATCGAAGAAGAGCCCCCATTTCTCCCTATTATCCTAAGAACTAAAAACTAGGTGTGGGGTTACCATGAAATGATAATTGATTGTAGTATTAACAAAGGAGAAATACTCCTTATATAAGCAATTACAAGATCTTTCCATAGTGGAAATGATAGAGAACAAAAGATAAAATAGAAAGTTAGTAAACTAGTTAACTGGCTTACAAAATACAAAGTTAATAACTAAATGACTTAAATGACCATTATAAGCTAAATATTACAATATTATTTTAAAACCCTCCCTTAATAATCATTCTACTAAATACCCAAGAGAAGACTTGACATAATCTACAGGTCATTTAGCTACAAATGCATAGAAGACTGACTCCTTGAAATATTTTGCGACATGGTTCCTTTGCTGAGACTCTCCTTGGTTAGAAGTTTGATTAGTCTACTACTTTCTACAGAACTTCTGTACATGATCAAGTTAAAGAACAAGGTGAGTGCCTTCCAAACTGATGTTGGGTAACCAATCTACCCCTCCCATTATCCAAAGACACGAAAAACGAGATAAAAATCAACTTTAAAAACTTTACTTTTTGTTGATAAAAAATAGGTAAAAAACTCTGAAACCATGATTTTGCCCAAAAACCATCAAACGAACTAGAAAAAACCCTCCACTGCTTTTAAAAAATAGTAACACTCCAATTTTGTACATAAATTGCACAAAACTCTAGTTCATTTATAGAAACACCGATTGCCTAGAAACCCTAGGCATGACCAAAAACCTACAAGAAACCACAATTTGTCAATTTCTTTTCAAAAATTGTCAAAACATTTTGTCGAAGACGCCATGACTTGTCAAAAAACCGTCAAAAACCTTTGTTTTGTGGAAAAAGGTAAAAACCCATGATTTTCAAAAAATCATAAAAAATAGAAAGTACTCACGACTTTGAGGAAAAAATCATAAAAACCCTACACTATGAAAAAACCCATGATTTTTGCTTTAAAAACCACCAAAAAATAGCAAAAGAAAACCACAAGTTTTGGAAAAAAATTCATGCAAGAACCCACAACGATTTTTGGGAAAAAATCATGCAAGAACGCTCCATGACTATTTTGGAAAAAAAAAGTGAAAAACCTAGCACAATTTTTTTTTTAAAAAGTAAAAAAACCTTGGTTGCTAAAGGCCACAATTTGTGTGAAACAATGGGCAAAAAGACAGATGTAATCATGAGAAATCTTGTACCCTCGCCCATTCGTTGTGTGGCACTGCAAACAACAAAAACCCATCATGCAGGAAAACACCTTCATCACCTCATTTCATAAGAAAACCGTCATGGTACAAAACAACAAACCCTGAAGCCCAAAACGTCGCAAGAAGCATGCACCTAGGAACAAAAAACAACACTCAGAAACCCTTGGCTCTAAAAATATTCAATTTTTGTTGAAGCAAAAAACTAATCAAAATAACCTTTAATTAAAAAACCCTCAATTTCTGTTGAAGCAAAAAACTGATAAAAAAGCACTAAAAAATCTTCTGAAAATTTCCTCATGAAATGTTCAGGAAAAAATCACGAATTTTATTCTATTAAAAAATCCACCAAAAAACCCTGTCATTTTTTTTTTTTTAAATCAGGCCAAAAACTTGTAGAAATTAATTTCGAGGTAATTAAACCATGAATTTTATTGGAAAAATTTGCCAACCAAAGACCAACCTCTGCTCTGATACCATGAAATGATAATTGATTGTTGTTGTATTAACAAAGGAGAGGAATACTCCTTATATAAGCAATTACAAGATCTGTCCCTAACGGAAATGATTGAGAACTAAAGACAAAATAGAAAGTTACTAAACTAACTAAGTCGCTTACATAATAGAAAGTTACTAACTAAACGACTTAAATGACCATTATAAGCGAGGTATTACAATATTACTTTAACATATCATTCCCTCTTTGTTCTCTTTTTCTTTGATTTCCTTTGGTCATATGTTGCAAGGAGTACTTTCACATCCTTCTCAACCTCTAAAGTAGCTTTTGTACATGACCTAACATTTGAGCAAGGGATATTTGCGAGGTGACATTCGATTTAATTTATACCTATGTTCCTACCCCAAGTGTAGTGGATACAAAAAACCTCTCCTTGTGTTGGATCTAGCATCCTATAATTCTAACAAGAGCATACACCACAGATTCCTCTATTTGAAAAAGCCATATTCCTTTTAGAAGAACAAACATAGAACCTAGCAAACAAAGACAAAATAAATCAATAATACGCTAGTTAGTAGCCTAAACTTTTTAAAAAATTGCTGCATAAAAGATACCATTAATTATCCATATTTTAAAAATATTCATTTAACTGTTTTGAGTTATTTCATTTGAGTAGTCGTGAAATACTCTTTCTATTTCTTATTGTATTACTTCAAGAAAGAGCCAACCCATTCAATTAATATTTGCAATTTCGCAAGAGATTTACTTCTTCTAATCTAAAGTTATATGGAAATGTGCTAACTACAGAGTGTTGCTTTACAAGATCAACAATGTTTAACTTATACTAGTCTAAATTTATTTGAAAATGTGCAGACTGCAGAGAACATCATTGCAAGATCACCGGTGTCTTGCTTTTTTTCATCTCATCTTTACTCTGCATTCTCACCATGAATTAATGCCCATATGGTCTACTTGGAACTAATAAACAAGTGTAATATGTTTTTATTTTTTAATAATCCAAGAGACCATAATAAATCAATCATTTTCTATTCTGAAAGCACTGATTCAGAGATCAAAAGGATGTCAGATGTTGAAATTATATGAATTTTCCAAATTTTGTTCTTATTGCAACTCTATAAATTAGAAATACAAATGACCTATAGGCCTAATTTTTTACAATTTAAATATTAACTATGAAAAATCATGCCTATAAGTTGTTTATACTTGAATTTTGTATGATTTTTTTTATCCGTCAAAACTTTTGATTGGAGCTATGAACCAGTGGGGTCACAATGGGGGACCCCATCCCTTAGTGATTGTTTTTGCTAAGGCATACTCTTATTTTGAATAAAAATCAGAATAAGAGTATGCCTCCTAGGTTGGATTTTGAGACTAGAAATGAGTTGAGGAGAAAATTATGCTTTATATGCAGGGAGCCTTGGACTCCAGACCACAGGTGCCTTGGGATGGGCAAACTACATTATATTGAGGTGGCTTCCGATGGTGAGTGTGAACAGTATGAGGGCAGCGATGATGAGGACAGCAATGAGGAGGCTCAGGAAGAGCAATCAGCAGAAGAAAAGAAGAGGAAAGCCCCCGATGAGCAGCCTCATGTTACTTTAGCATCCCTTTCAGGGATTCCCACATGTCACCCTTTCCGTTTGAAGGGAGTGGTTAGAGGACAGAGAATCGTTTGCCTATTAGATACAGGTGCCACTCATAATTTTATTAGCACAAGTATGGTCTCCAAGAGGAGATTACAGGTATATGGCATTCCCGAGTTTGAGGTTGAGGGGGGAGGAGACTTGTTGAGTTGTACAGGGAAGATCTTCGGACTCCCGATTCACTTTGGGGATTATCTTCTAGAAGCTGATTTTTATGTTATTGATTTAGACAGTCTGGATGCTATCCTGGGTATGTAATGGTTACAGACTCTAGAAAGATACACTATTGATCACAAGTTGAAACAGTTGGATTTTATGTAGGGTGATCAGCAGGTTGTTCTTAAGGCCATGCCAGATGGCGGGCCCAGATTAGTATCGGCTCACAGGATGGAGGCCATCATGAGGTATAGTGACATGGAGTGAGCAGCCCAGTGCTTCATATCCTCTAAACCCACATAAGATTCAGGGCAACAGGTTCACATTGAAGTCCAGAATTTGCTTGATAAACACAAGCGGGTTTTTTAGGACATTCCACCAGTTATACCTCCAGACAGAGGATTTGAGCATATCATTGAGATGGAGGAAGGCGCTAAGCCCGTGATCACTACCCCTTATCGTCACCCTAGGCACTATAAGAAAGAAATAGAGTAGACGATAAAGGAACTCCTTGATATGGGGCACATCAGGCCCAGTTCCAGCCTCTTCGCTTCTTCAGTAGTTTTGGTGAAGAAGAAGGATGGTACTCTTCGCATGTGTATTGATTACCGTGCACTTAATAAGAGGACCATTAAGAACAAGTACCCCATTCCCAGATTGATGAGTTGTTAGATGAGCTCTATGGGGTAGTATACTTCTCGAAGATAGATCTTCGATCAGGGTACCATCAGATATGTGTCCGTGAGGAGGATGTTCATAAGACAACATTCAGATGTCACTACGAGCACTATGAGTTTCTAGTGATGTCATTTGGGCTCACTAATGCTCCTGCTACTTTTCAGTCTTGCATGAATCACATATTCAAAAAGCAATTACGCAAGAGTGTCTTGGTCTTCAGCAAGACATGGGAGGACCACTTGAGACACTTGGATGAGATTCTTAGCATCAAGGAGAATTGGTCTCTGTTTGCAAAAGAATCCAAGTGTGAATTTGGAATGACTGAGATTTTCTACCTGGGACATGTGATAGGAGCAAATGGAGTTAAGGTTCACCAGGCCAGGAGAAGATACGGGCAATTCTTGACTGGCCACCACCGAGGAATGTGTCAGATTTGAAGGGGTTCCTTGGATTATGTTCTTATTACAAAAGGTTTGTGAAGGGATTCTCTCAGATAGCAGCACCCCTCACCGATCTTACTTGGAAAGGGGCTTTCAGGTGGACAGCTAAGGCAAAGATAGTCTTTGATAGACTCAACACAATCATGAGTACGTGCCCGGTTCTCGCACTGCCAGTTTTCTCTTGTCCGTTTGTTCTAGAGTGTGATGCTTTAGGGAATGGGGTTGGTGCAGTGTTGATGCAGGACAGGCATCCCATAGCATACGAGAGTAGGAAACTTAAGGACAATGAGAGGTTGTACTCTACTTATGAAAAAGAAATGCTTGCCATCATGCACGCCTTGGCTAAATTCAGACAGTATCCGATGGGTGGCAAGTTTACGGTTAAAACATATCACAATAACCTGCGCTACTTCTTGGAGCAGAAGGAGTTGAACGAAAGACAACAAAAGTGGGTTAGCAAAATCCAGGCATACGATTTTGACATTGCGTATGTCAAAGGTAAAAATAACATTGTGACTGATGCACTTTCTAGGAAACCCTCAGTTGCAGCTTGTGTTCTATCAGAGATTTCCATAGATTGGAAATCCCTTTTGTTGGTTGAGTATTCTAAAAATACTTAAGCTTGTCAGATTTTGGACGGTCAGTCCCAGATAACAGGTACAAGGTAATCGATGATATCATCTTCTATAAGGATAGGATCTACCTAGTGCCAGATTCTAAGCTTAAGGCTAAGATAATGAGGGTTGTTCATGATGCGCCCACAGCAAGACATCCGGGGTTTTTCAAAACCTATAGCCTGGTCAAAGAGAGGTTCTCGTGGAAGGGAGAGGTTCTCGTGGAAGGGCCTTAAGGATAATTTCCTTCAGTATGTCAGAGAGTGTCAAACTTGTCAGCAGAACAAGTCCAAACACGAGCACCTGCCCGATTTATT
The DNA here is from genome assembly GCA_018584345.1 of Thuja plicata. Lineage (NCBI taxonomy): Eukaryota > Viridiplantae > Streptophyta > Pinopsida > Cupressales > Cupressaceae > Thuja > Thuja plicata. Next base: position 3,407,869 of record MU225916.1, read on the forward strand.
GCAGCCCTTACCCATTCCAGCTCAGAGGTGGGAAGGTATTTCGATGGACTTTATTACTGGTTTGTCGAGAGTACAGGGCAAGGACAACATATTTGTGGTGGTGGATAGACTTACTAAGTTCGCTCATTTCTTTGCTATCGCAGCAGACTAGTCAGCTGCGCAGGTAGCTGAATTATTCTTCCGAGAAGTTTTTAGACTGCACGGTCTTCCCAAGACCATTGTGAGCGACAGAGACAGTAAGTTCCTCAGCATGTTTTGGCAAGAGTTGTTCAGGTTGGCAGGCACCGAATTGACTCCCAGCACCAGTTACCACCCACAGATAGATGGCCAGACGAAGATTGTAAACAAATGGGTGGAAGGTTATCTCCGGAATTATGTAGAGGGGCAATAGAGGGCTTGGGTTAGGTGGTTGTATTTGGGGGAGTTTTGCTACAACTCCACCTATCATATGACTATTGGCATGTCACCATTTCCAGATCTCTATGGCAGCGAGCCATTATCTTTTATAGACTTGGCTCTACAGGGCAGCAGGGCACCGATTGCGAGAGACTGGCTCCAAGATCATCAGGATATTCTTAGGTCTCTCAGGGAGAACATTCAGAGGGCACAGAATCAACAAAAGATGTATGCTGATCGACATCGGGTGGAGCGGAGTTTTGAGTCGGGAGATATGGTTTACCTCTGTCTTCAACCGTACCGGTAGAGTTCTCTGAAGAAGAGTGAAGAAGAGTGGGTCAGAAAAGCTCAAGCCCCGGTTTTATGGTCCCTATCGCATCTGTAGGAGGGTTGGTGAGGTGGCTTACAAGCTTGAGCTGCCGGCAGACAGCCGGATTCATAATGTTTTTCACGTGTCCTGCCTCAAGAAGGCGATTGGACAGCAGGTAGTCCCTTTAGTTGGATTACCCCCACTTGATGAGAAAGGTAAATTGGTTTTGGTCCCAACTGATGTGATTGAGATTAGAGAAAGGAAACTGCAGAACAGGGCTATCAAAGAGTGCTTGATTCGATGGAAGGACTTACCGATCGAGGATGCTACATGGGAGGGTGAGTCTATTCTCCAGCACCCTGCATTGAGATTGCTTGAGGGCAAGCAATCCTGGGAAGGGAGGACTGTAATGTCCCCTTCTCCATAGTAGGCCATTATGGCGCCTGATTAGTCTATCTTCCCATCTGGATAGGCTAATGGCTTCTTTCAGAGGATGTCAGCCAGTCACAGGCTTCAGTGGGCAAATATTTATTATTTGGGCTCCTTTTCTAAAGTTAAGTCACTTTATTTTATAAAGTGATATTATAAAGTTACTTTATGACTTAAAGTTACTTTATATTAAAAAGGTAACTTAAGTGACTTAAGTGAACACTTTTATCCCACATTGCTTAGTTTTCAGTGTTTTCCCTCACTTTGAGGTTATAAAAGAAAAAGGTACTCCTTGGGAAAAGCACCTTGGAATTTATAAACAAAAAGATAAATGAATCTGGTTGCAATTGTGATTGGTCTATTTCTTGAGGACATAGCCCCTTGAAGAAATATTGGTAAGTTGGACATAGCCCCAACTTTCTCATTTGTGGTGGAATTACACATATTTCATCTTTGAGCTCATCAAGTTAAGAATTGAGTTTAGTATATCAGCATTCTTCATCGCATTAATATTGATAGAATTCAAAAGTAAGAAGTATTCAGAGTACCTTTGTTACATTGGGAAGGATATCAATCGAAATCTGGAGTTGCATGTTTGAAAGGAATATTATACAAAACACAGTGGGTTCATATTCTAGTAACTGCCTTAATACAGCATAAGACTTTCCCCTCTTGTTACATTACATTCTGGTTGGGAGTAGCTTCACGGATATCAATCGGGCAGGGAGGATGGTTTAGTATCAGCCCATGATGTTCATGACCATAGGGGCTCGTGAGTAGAAGATTGAGACGAGGCTCTGTAGAATGTGGCTACCGTGACAATTATACCACCATGGAAAGTCGCGTGGATTCAGTGGGCTGACCGTGTCCTTTGACTGGCGTCGTATTTGAAAGGTGAATGCTCGGTTCCTTCCCAGCGGCACACCTTAACACAGTGGGTCCAACAGTAATACTCCGTGAGGACCGTGCATAACTCGTATAAGGAATACGACATTACGGGAATCTGGGAGTTAGCAGAGTAGCCGGTTACGGCATTGGGAATTGGCTTTGTGCACAAGTGGCACTCCCACTACATTACCCTGTAGTTCACGCAAGGTTGCAATGTCTCCAACAGGCTGTGACGGCACATCATCATCCAACGCCAACCAAGATATGGGTTTTCACCAACCGGCTGTAACACTAACAGGTGCAAATCCTCAATTTCCAAATCATTCTAAACAACCGTATATGCAATGAAATGGGTCTGATCTGATATTTGGGAGTTTGCATTATAGTTAAGGTTGTAACAGTGTTGTATTCTTATATGATACCATATTGTTGATTAACCATATCTGCATATATTTCTTTATGGTTTCGAAGTCTTGTTTAAATTATCGAGCATTAGAAATATAATTGAGATTGGTGTTCCATTGTTTCCTTCTTACATTGAGGGATTGATTAAAGTAAGGATATAGACACTCAATATAAACTTTAGACAAGTATCATTTCCAGCAGTCGAAATAATCTCGCAGACAACTGTTGGGTAGAAACCAGCTAGGATCATTACAGAAGCATACAAGATTTTACTAGCCAATATTATAGCATAAATTTCAAACTCAATAATTCATGTGCATTAATTAAACATGGAATACTTATCTTAAGTTTCAAATATTTCCTTTTGTAAGGTGAGCCCATATAGGAAATATCAACTCTCATCAAAATTTGAAGTTGTTTGCGGCAGACACATTGCAGGAGATCATAATGTTGTTCATGCTAGCCATGTCGACGAGGTTCATGCAGAGCGACAACCTATAGTGGATGATAACCATTTTCACACTCTCCACTAAGGATGGTTCAAATGGAAATGTAACATTGGTTATTATTCCCCCCATAATGTACAATTCTCACTCTTATATCATTGAACAATACTCATGTCTTCTTGTGAAATGACTTGATTGCTCCAAGAGAGGTGACACTGTATAATTAATTCTTTCTTTCTATAAAGAGACACACTTCCTTGAATACATTCTTCTTTGTTAATGCTTGACCACAATCATAACAAATTAATCTCTTTAATGAAAGTTGCTTTCAGGAATTTCACAGACCCGTACACAATCCGTCATAACTTTTGAACCCCACCTGTTCTCTCCAATTGCTCCAGTGAGATTCTTCAAAATTTGTTTTTCACCAATATATCCAAAATTCAAAAAAATCCAACGGTGGATTTGTGAGATATGGTCCTTGTACTGAGACTGTATTTTCTGAGACAGTCACATTCACCATCAACAAACTACTCCCTTACATTTGCAATCTGGCTCTGATACCATGTTAAGTTTTATGACAGCTGCAAATGTAATAGCACTCTATGTTGTATATGGTTTCCAAATGCAACAATCTCTCTTTCATTTATATTGGGAAGTTAATCAATCTTATAACGTTTCATCAATCAATTATTAATTAAGAATAATATAATAATTTAATATTGAATATTAAATTTCATATGATTAATAATAATATAACATATATATTATATTATTATTAATCAACATATATTATATGTATTCTAATGATCATACGACTGAAGCTACAAACATTAACAAGTTTGAATATTGAATACAGTTACGATTTATAAATATAAATGACTTCCAGGCTTGAATTTTCACAATTTATTAAAGTTTATGATATAAATGCAATATGAACAAAACTTCAAAAATTCATATAATTTGTAACTAACATTCGATTGATCTTTGAATCCACAATTTTAGAACAGAAAGGATTTATCTAAATTATAATAAATTGTGAAAATTCAAGCTTGCAAGTCATTTAAATTTTACTAAAAGTATGAAAATTCTTGCATGTCATTTATTGAGTACTATTAATGCTCAATATAAGTTTGCATGACCTATAGGGCCTTTCACTCAATCAATTTTCAAGGAAAGGCAAAAACTAGAAGGATGTAAAAACATATTACAATTGATTTTTACCTCGAATTGAATTAGAAATGAAAGCTAAAAATAAAAAATATTAGCAAACCTATGCAGTTCAAGTTGCTAATTCCATGTCCTAAATCATTGTGTCATTTGTTCACTCACACACACAGACAAAATGTGAAGTTCATATAAAGCTTTTAACAAGAGTTATATGAATTGGCTAAGCTTTTTGTTAAAAATTGCAAGGTTTTGGTGATTTAATGGCTAAAAATGACCACAAGCTTTTACAAAATTGTTGGCACACATTTTGGAGAGTAACTAGCTAGTAGTTTGACTTGTGACCTTTTCATCTATAACTAAAACCATCATCTAAGCCTATGAGACCTAGAGAACTTGATGTTCGAGTCTGTCAGAAACTAGAAAATTTAAGTCAAATGATTCTCTAGTGCCAGAACGAGACTTTTCATAAAGTGCAATTTTGAATTGGATTTCAAGCACTTCCTTGTCAATGAGTCACTTGGACTAGGACAACTTGAGCGATCAACAAATAAGTTGAACATCCAGCCAAAGTAAACACTCCAAAAATTGCCAATATTCTCTTTTTCAAATATGGCCCAACATGCTTGAAAATAGAGGTACTTGGTCATTCTGTGATCTTTTTTAAGCATTGTCTTTCTTTTTCTTTTGCTGAGCTACCTCCTTTTAAAAGATTTTCAAACTTGCAACTTGGTCATTCTCTTCATCTCCCATGTTCAATTGACTTTCTATGGGAATGACAACCATACTTCAGTCCTTGATCTAGAATTTGTGCATGTTCTAAGTTCTTTGATCTTTCTTCATTAGGACAATAACTGGAAGTTAGGCCAGTTTGAATTGAGAGAATTTCTGTGAACATTTGTTTAGATTTTGAGAAGTGCTTTTGGACTTGTTAGCATTCTTACATATCATATTGCTTCTAAGGAAAGTTTTCTTCTCTTCATGCTTGCATGTATCCATGCATCTTAAAGCCTGTTTTGCATATATCAATATTGTTCGAGCCAAAACTTTATTTCTCAACAACAACTGCAGGCAAAGACCACTTTATTAGAAATTTTATGTCAAAGATCATCATGCTTGAGCAATCCCACACTCCCAATGTGCGATGTCCAACATTTTCAGCAATTACTTTTAGTATTCAAAATCCAAGGAAAAAACAGTCCGCCCTTCCCCAAAATTGTTTGTCCCCAAGCAATTGCCAATTCAATGCACCTTTGGTATCACCTTGTTTTAACAATAGTCCTTAATGGAAGAATCTTTATTTCGTCCTGAAAAAATAATTCCAATTTGAGATTAGAACGGTCATGGATTTGTAAACATAAACTTATCAAATCTAAAGATATCTCTTTACAACATTCAATGTAGAGTCTTAATCATAATTCAAAGATAGAACTTATCTTTATTTTTGTCGCACTTCCCTTGTCCTCTATTAGATATTGCTTTTCTCTTGGATGAACAAGCATTCAAGGATATAGAAACTCCGCCTTAATTCCTTCAAGGAATTTCAATATTTACTAAGAAAGCTCTTGATCAAGTCTCAATATTTACTAAGAAAGCTCTTGATCAAGTCTCAATATTCACTACGAATGTCCTTGACACTCACTAAGAATGTCCTGGATCTTGGCACTCACTAAGAATGCCTTGCTCTGGTTTGACACTCACTAAGAATGTCTTGGATCTTGGCACTCACTATGAACGCCTTGATCTACTTTGACACTCACTAAGAATGTCTTGGATCTTGGCACTCACTAAGAACGCCTTGATCTACTCTAACACACACTAAGAATGTCTTTGACACTCAGTAAAAATGTCCTAGATCTTGGCACTCACTAAGAACGCCTTGATTTGCTCTGACACTCACTAAGAATGTCTCAACACTCACTACGAATGTCTTGGATCTTGGCACTCACTAAGAACACCTTGATCAGCTCTGACACTCACTAAGAATGTCCTGAATCTTGTCACTCACTAAGAACGCCTTGATCTAGTCTGACACTCAGTAAGAATGCCTCTGACACTCACTAAGAATGTCCTGGATCTTGTCACTCACTAAGAACGGCTTGATCTAGTCTGACACTCACTAAGAATGTCCTGGATCTTGGCACTCACTAAGAACGCCATGATCTTATTGACACTCACAAAGAATGTCCTTTATTCTTGGCACTCACTAAGAATGCCTTGATCTGGTTCAATAGGATATTCCTTTTCATCTACACAGCTTCCCTTTACCTTTTATGGATTTGACCGACAGTCTGCCACAAGAAATTCAGAATCTCGTCAAATCTACTTAAATCTGCTTTAGATCTTCAATTAACTTCCTTCCTTGGCCACTTAGATAGATAATTCTCTTCTACCTCCTTAGATGCTTGAAGTATTTTGTCATGTTTCATTGATGATAATATGATAATTGTTGTTGATATATTTCTTGATTACCTTGTCTATCTTTGTTCATAATGAATTCTATGAATGTCCCTTTGAATGATGTTCGTATTGGAGAACTTCCTTGTAATCCATTGATTCAATTCGTTGGAAGTGAATTAAATAGATATGTATGTATATTTTATCGTAGTTGATTATCCCCGTGATATTCCCTTTTGGCCCTTTGTACTTTTGTTGTGCTTTCTTCTATTGATAGGTTCAAGTTGATAATTTACACAAGATAGCAGGATTATGCTTTGATACCACTGTAATGTCCCCAGTTAGCTAGGTCAGGAACTGGGGACGTTTACCTTATTCTGACTTCTTAAAAATCATATAGTTGAATTAATAAAAACCAAATAAAGTTATTTCACCAGTTATTAGTTGCTACCTCTATTATGGAACTCTTATATATAAGTTCTTTGTTACTGCTACTGGTCATTCCAAAAAAACCGTTAAGGGCCTTTCCTCTGATCAGAAAGAACAAAACCAACCACCGGTATTTTTGACTCAAGATATTGCTTGAAGATGAATTTCCCGTAAACTTCTAACAATTTGGCACAACATGACAGATCTATAAACCCTACCCATTGTTATTGAACGCCCAACCAAATCCACATTCAGTCAAGACTTATGCCAAACTTCTTTGTAGTCCAAATCCAATACAAGAATCTTTTTCTCGTCACCTTCCATATTTCCGTGCACATTATCAGAATCCTTCTCAGTAATAGTTCCATCTAGTTCCGTTAAGGGCCTTTCCTTTAATCAGAAAGAACAAAACCAACCACCAGTATTTTTGACTCGAGATATTGCTTGAAGATGAATTTCCCGTAAACTTCTAACAATTTGGCACAACATGACAGATCTATAAACCCTACCCATTGTTTTTGAACGCCCAGCCAAATCCACATTCAGTCAAGACTTATGCCAAACTTCTTTGTAGTCCAAATCCAATACAAGAATCTCTTTCCTGTTACCTTCCATATTTCCATGCACATTATCAGAATCCTTCTCAGTAATAGTTCCATCAAGAAAATGTTTCCAACCTTTGGCAATTACTCAGCAATATTTTTCATAAAATGGTCTTCTTCCTAGTCTTTTTATTTAATGAGGATACTAATAATCAATGTTACCGGATTCCTCTGTTGAGGCCCGAATCCTGGTTCTGGTACGATCCGGATCCTGGTTCCTCCCGGATTCCTCTTGGATTCCTCCAAGGTTCTGGAATGGAATCCGGGTTTCTTGTGGGTTCCTCACTGAGGAACCCACAAGAAACCCGGATTCCATTCCAAAACCTTGGAGGAATCCAAGAGGAATCCGAGAGGATCCACAGGAATCCAGAAGGATCTGCCGGAATCCAAAATTTGGGCAATCAAAAACAAAAAACAATGCATAAATTCAAGATGCTTTATCCTAAAGATAAGTCTAAAAATATATCACTGCACCGCCTGCACAGTATAAAGCAGAAAGCTAAATTATATGTCTGTTGTCTGACCAGCTAAAATAAAAAACACATGACTGCTATCTATCCAGAATAAAGCAGCACTGCCCAAGAATAGGCTAAAATTAGCACCACATACAAATCATAAAGCACCTAAACTTTGAACAAAATCCATGCCGAAACAGTAGTTTAAAAACTAT
>MU225916.1:3416057-3429809 GCA_018584345.1 Thuja plicata
GTAGTTTAAAAACTATAAATAGGTGTTGTCTGATATTTTAGCAAATAGCTAGCATAATTAATCACTAAAACTAGGGTCCTATTTCTCCTAATGTCTATGCCACGAGAACATCATATGAGTGATTCCTGAAAATGTCTTAACAATTCCTCTTTGTGAGGAAGTTGTTTTCTATCCACCCTAACTTTTCTCTTAGTAGTATATCATTTTATCATTATGTCATATGAGAATCACACTTCTAACTTCTTATTATTATCATTATATGTTTCAACTTTGAAGTTTTGAACTAATGATGAATGAGCATTGACATGTTAAATGTATGGAATCTATGAATATACATACATATATAAATTTATAATATATATATATATATATTTTTCAAAAATGTCTATATATTTACCCGTGGAACCAGGATCCGGCCCAAAAAAAAAAATTGCCGAATCCCCAAACCCGAACCCGAACCAGAACCAGGACCGGCTACTTAGCTAATAATTATGAAGCCTATGAAGTATCTCAATAATTATACCTTTAAGGCCCACAATATGAAGTCAAAGATAGAATTATGTTGCTCTCAATAATATTCAAAACTGACATAGAAGGCGGATATAATATTAATAATTTTCACTGCTTTGTGAATCAGCTTTATTATTATCTGTGATAGTTATGTTTATTTCTCTAATGTATATCCCTTTTAAAAATCTGTTTTCCTTCCAGTTTTGCTTTCCACGTATGATGGATTCCCACTGGATTTGATATACCTTAATTTCTGATTGGATTGGATATTAAAGTGTGATTGGATGATTGTTATTTTCTATTTGTTAACTCTCTGTTGAAACTGCTGACTGTATGCTCCCTAAAATGTTTTACTATCTCCATATATACCCACGTAGGGTGAAAGGCAGTGATTTCCCTATGGTCGTGACTATTCCATTTAGTCGCTCGACTAGAATTTGGCTATTAATATATGCTATTATATTATATTTACAATTGGTATTATTATTATATTTTTTTTGTATTTATATTATATATAAATGTTTGTATATATTAATATATATTTGTATTTTATAAATTTATAGTATGTTTCAGGGATATTTTGTAATAACGATAATATATATATAGTATGTCAAATAAAAAATAGATATTATATTTATATTATAATTTATGATAATATATGATAATGTTAAATATATTCAAATGATAGTTAATATTTGGTTTAAATATTTAAATATTAATATTATAAAACTTTTAGAAGAACTAAATATATATATTTTATTATATATATATATATATATATATTATAATAAAGATAATATTTGATATATTACCATTTTAGATTTATATTATTATTTATATATGTATATTATAACTATATTATTTATTGATTCGTCTATTTTTATATTTTTCATATTATTACTTAATTATTAAAATCTTATTATTTAATGATTATTTATTATTAAATTCTATTTCAGACAGGGCCATCACATTGTTCGAGCCAAAACTTTATTTCTCAACAACAGCTGCAGGCAAGGACCGCTTTATTAGAAATTTTATGTCAAAGATCATCATGCTTGAGCAATCCCACACTCCCAATGTGTGATGTCCAATGTTTTCAGCAATTACTTATAGTATTCAAAATCCAAGGCAAAAACTTGAAGATTATAAAGCCACATGAGCATCTGAAAAAGGAAAATCTTAATGACAGGCCATCCAAAAACGTTAAGGAAAGATAAAAGATCATGGGCACAAGTGGCTAGGTGGAAAAAGGCACCTCCTGCAAGGCTAAGCAAATTTTGAATGAGACACAGTATGACAAACCAAGGTTCTCAACCTTTTGATTGTAGCTTTTAAAAGATTCTTGGTGCCTTCCATTATGCCACAAAAACCTTTGGAAATACCCACCTCTTGAGGAAGTTCCCTATTTCAGTTACTGATTCCCAGGTAGTATTCCAGATTGCCCATTAGAGTTGGCCCTTGCCCTTTATTTTATACAGATGACATCTGCGAGCTGTTTGGAGGCTTTATATTCTAGATCATAAAGGGCTTCAAGCCAAATACCTCAAATATGGCACAAATTCACTTGCCTTCCCTATGACAGCTTTCATAAGTTTTCCTTTCTGGAGCTCCCTCTCTTGATTGCAGCACATAATCCATCCCATTCACAAATCAGAAAAGAGTTCAAATCCAATTAATTACAGTGCTGTGGTTCAATATACAATTAGTGATTTTTATGCCATGGTGCACATTAATCAAAGAATGATAATGATAAAAGGCTACAGAAATGTTGGCACGGTGCCCATTCTTAATGTAATATTCAACATAACTACTTTGAATAACATGACTTGCATAAATAACATATATGAAAGAATAAAAACCAAAAGGCAAGACCTATATTGAGCCACAAAAAGAAAAATGAAAAATAAAAAGGATGGTATTTCATGATGCAGCATTAATACCTCCCCCACTCTGTAGGTGGGTTCCAGGCAGAGAGCACCACATCTGATTTAGCATTAGCTAAGCAATTTCTCACAACAAATGATCTTGTTGCAAATTCTGCAACTCCAACATCTTTATAATCACGATCAACATTCAAAATCTGCACTACACAAATTGTTGTTTTAGAATCAATTCTTTTCATTATTAGTTTACTTTCTTCTATAGTTAAAGATAAAATGGTTTGAAAGCTAGAATACATGAGCTCACAACAACAAATGCATCCTTACCTGTCTATTTTTTACTTCCATATATATTTGGAAAATCAGCATCTTATATACGTTTGAAACTAGAAAAAAAATTTAAGGAGAAAATATAGTTCAAGTAACACAAATAAAATTGAAGTCTTTTATGAGGCAGTCTGAAAAATCATTACGCATGAACTCAAAGCACTTTATGCTGTCCACTTGACAACAGTACGTTTACAAAACAATTGATTAGAGGTCTTTTAAATATTTTATTATTTATATTATAAACTGATTAGCTCTAGACAGTCTATCCACTTAAAATGATTAAAACAAGCAGTATTCATTCCATCAGGAATCTGGTAAAATAAAAGCAGTCCTCCAACTATGGTCCATCTGCCTTGCTCAGACTCCTTTTATATTTCAAATTATAATCTGACTAGCTCTAGCCACTCTATCCACTTATAATGATTAAAACAAGCAGTATTCATTCCATTAGAATTCCAGTAAAATAAAAGTATCCGCCTTGCTCAGCTCCCATAACTATCTCATTTATTAACATAGTATATAGTAAGCTTAGTACAATTTATGTGCTAAAAATCAGAAAGTAGAAAGTTTTATTTAAAAAATCATATGCATGCACACCAAGACTTCCTATTTTGTTTCCCATTTCCTGAGCTACCTCATCCCACCCTAATTTCTGTCATACTTCCATTGCCATCATTTTTTCCATTTCTTGATTCTGCTAACATAGAAGTAAGCAATCATTTCTTTTGCAACATCTACCTTAGCACTTATGCCCTATAGGTGCTCTCTCCTCAGATTAGCATTTATGATTTTCAATAGCCTTGCACCATTCTTGCAATGCTAAAATATACTTTGAAGTCAATAATCCAACCAGATTTGTTCCAAATAAATGCAGACTAGGGAAGCTAGATACCCTACTGATCAGCATATCTTTAGTTTTAGTTTACACTAATGGATGGTGCATTATATATAACTCTACCTTAATGCATACATTCAAGAGCAACAATACAACTGTAATGTCCCCATTTTCGTGAGTGTCAACTTTCAGAGGATTAGCCTATTTCCCGACCCTCATAGGCTAATGGAGTTGTTCAAGGGTCCAGTTGGCATAGTTGGAGGCCAATTCACACTCCAGAGCTTAGGGATGTTCAGGATTGCTCTTCATTTGAGTCAGATCAGCACACTTACTATTTATAGTAAGTGTCTAGTTTGGGTAAGTCAGAGTTTCTATCTTTAGCAGGGCACTTGGACAGTTTGCTAGCAGTATGGAGCTGTGGTGACATTGACAGAGCTTCCAGTTTGGGACTTACTATTTACAAGTCAAATTATGGTTAGAGATATTTTTGACAGGGGCCCCCAGACTCATGGTATGCACAGTGATTAACTCATTCGTCAGTTTGCTTAGCAGGGACGTACTATTTTTAGTAAGTCAATGAATGTTAGAGAGGGACCCTTACTATTTTTAGTAAGGCAGTGGATGCACAATGGATACAATGGTTAACTTCCAGGTTTGAATGGAAACAAGACAATGATTATTTTTGGAGTTATGTTATTTTAATTATTTTTATTATATTGAAATAGTTTATCAACTGAAACACAAAAGCTTATAGGATACAACAAAAACTAGAGTTCCAGCATCCAAAAATTGTGTTGTTACCGACCAGTTATCCTCCATGGAGGCATGACCTTTATATACAGTTTACATTTCAGAGTATACCATTGATCAAATATTTACACTATTTATCAAAACATGAAAGAAAGTATTTTGTCAAAATTGTGCAAACACTGCCTTTAGGCTTCTTTCCATCCATCATTGTTACTGCTTCTGTATTCAGTATTATCCCAACCATCATTGCAGTTCTCATTGTAATTATTATTTCCCTTTCCATCTTCAACATCTTTGATACTAGTGTTTTCTTGTTCTACATTTGATTGAAGAATTCTGGAGTCTTGATTCATGTTTACCCTCTCCTCATTAGTAACCATATCTTGGCTGTCTTCTAGGTATGTTGAAGTTTGGATGTCCTTTTTGAATATGATCATAGCTCTTTCCTTCACCAGAGATAGGAATCTTTCTCTTGGCACTTCTATAATGGTTGTGACCTGTGACACAATATAAAAATGTACGAATTTACAATTAAACTCAGTAAGGTCTTGTTTCTTGTCTTGGAAAATCTACTCATTTCTCTGCTTCCAGATGATCCATAAAATTTCAGATGTTAAAGCAAACCACAATTTATTCATCTTGAAATCAAAATCTTCCACAAAACCAGCAAGGACCTCATGCCATGAAAGACCATCATCGCAATTCCAAATTATGGGTTGACCAAAAAAGAGAGATCAAATTTTACTGGCAAATTTGCATTCAAAAAAGAGGTGTTCAAAGACTCTGGATAGTTACAGATGAAACACAACAATTTGTTTACCACAAGAAGAAAAAAAGGATCCAACAACAAGTTTTTTAAGAAGTAAATCCATCTAAAACAAATTTTCTTAGGCTCAACAGGTGAATGTCAAAATAAATCAAAGATAAAGTGTCATCTAGTGCTTGACCAGTTAAAGCCCCAGATTTGATTAATTCTACTAATAATACCCATATCCTCCTTAAGCATATTATAGATTTGCTTGCTAGAGTAATCACCCAAGGCCTTACCATCTGACCACTTTAACTGTTCAAGCATCTGACATGAATTCAAGATTTTACCAGGAAAAAAACTGCCCACTGCTTTGGAGATAAGAGTATATGTTTTCTTTTGTGAATTAGGAATGTTATACTTAGCACTAATATCTTCCCAAGAACCCAATCGCTTGTCAATCACAACATCTTGAATGAGAGAAATACCTTTATTATGCTAAATTTTAGCAGAGCAACATTGTGTCAATGCAAGAGGCTTACCCTTAAGGTATATGCCCCACCAAATAGATCTATCTAAAATAGCAAATGATGGATTCTTACCAACAACATTTCTTGAGCATATTAAGGGTCTGACATTACACCATGCCCTCCAAATAGTAGAGAAAACATTGGAGCCAAAAACTTTAACATCAAAATCCCCCAACACAATGTCTAATAATGGACTATTTTTCCAGTGTTTGCCCTTTTTAATAGATGATCTGACCACATTGTTTCTGATTAAGACCTTAAAAGGCTCATTACCACTCATCGCTTTGAGGATCCACTTGGATGCTAAGGAAATCCCTTATATCTTCAGATCTCTTAGCCCAAGTCCCCCCATCATTCTAGGAGCACAACACCATTCCCACTTAACACAATGTCTCTTCCTATTACCAAGACCATCTGACCACAAAAACTCCCTTAGGATTCTTTCTAGTTTATTAGAATGACAATTAGACAACTGCCCACACATCTTTGATAGAAGGGTTTATAGCAAAAGGAATTCCCAAGTATCTTACAATGGTAGAGGGACCAGACCATTACCATTCTCTGCCACTTAGCCAGTTAAGAGGAGTTTATGACCATCCTCGAAAGGTAGATTTATGAGGAGCAATTTTGGCTGCTGAGGCTCGACAGAATAATTGCAGCCTCCTAAGAACATTATCAAAATTATCTTCATCCAAATCCACAAACAGAGAAGTGTCGTCAGCAAATTGTTCTAGCAAGAGTTCATCCTTATTGGGTAAGGTGATGCCTTTTACAGGCGGGCCTATCTCGGTGGCTTTTAAAATAAATGAGAGCATCATCAACAACAACAAAGAGTGCAAGTGCAAGGGGACATCCCTGCCTAATAGACTTGCCAAGTGGGATAGGTTTTGAATATTCACCATTGACTTCAATCACAGTTGAAGAATCTTTAAACAGAATACTAACCCATTTGCAAAAATACTCTGGAAAGCCAATTGTCTCTAGCATGTTAAAAACAAATTGCCATTCAATTATGTCATAAGCCTTTTCAAAGTCTAGTAGAACCACAATCACATTTTGTTCATCCATTTTTGCCCAATGCATAGGTTCCCAACTTGTAATAAGGTAGTCCAACATACATCTGCCTCTGATAAAACCTGTTTGGGTAATAGATACAATGTCTTTAAGAAAATTTCTAATTCTTCTAGCCATAGTTTTAGCAATTATCTTGTAAGAAATATTTAACAATGTGATAGGTCTCCAGTTTTTCACTTGGGATCTATCACCATCCTTAGGAAGTAATTTGATCACCCCTCTGTTAATATTCTCTCCCAGTGATCCCGAATCAAAAGCCTCATTATAGAGCTCCAAATGCTCACATGTTATCCATTCTTTATTCTTCTTATAAAATTATGTTGGTAATCCATCAATGTCTGGTGACTTACCATTTGCCAATGACCCAATAGCCTCATCTATTTCATTCAAGTCAATCTTTTGATTGAGGCTCTTGGCTTGAGACTTGGCCACTTTCTTGGGGATTAGTTTGATACATTGATCCATGGCTTCTTGATTCTCAATCTCATGTTCCGAGGAAAACAATTGTTTATAGAAATTAACATAGGCATTCAATATCTCTTTATTATTGTTGGTGAATCCATTTTCCACCTGAATATCACTTATTTCTTCTCTGCTATGTTTGGCTCTTATGAGATTAAAGAAGTACTTAGACCCTTTGTCTCCCTCTAGCTCTGATTTTTTTACCTTGAATTTTGTAGTTCTGAACATTCCTCAATTGCACTTTTGTCTTAATCAATTCTTGTTCCAATTCTTGGTCATTGCCTTTGCCCTATAAAACTTTTTCAACTTCATTGAATTTCTTTTGATAAAAATTCTCCTCTTTTTTCCTATCCATGGCTTCCTTAGTTCCTATAATTTGAAACATCTTCCTCCGAACTTGAACCATCTGATCCCACTTGGCTTTTGCTGAGGTTTCAAAAATACAATATTTGGACAGGGCAGTAATAGTTTGAATAGCACCTAATGTGTCTTCATCCTGCAGAAGAGAGGTGTTGAGCTTAAACTGATTATTCCTTCTATGGCTTTTGGGCTGAGAGATGAAGCTTTTAAGAACAATGCAAGCATAGATGGGAGAATGATCTGAAATACTGATACGGGATTGGCCTGGAGTGTGAGAGAACCCAAGCATGGCAGTGTTAGTTGATGTTGTGTACAATCCTAGGAGTTAGTTGATGTCGTGTACCTTCTCACTCCTGCCTCATCTTCGGAAAAATACATACCATTTTGTGGAGTTGGGAGGAGGCCGTAAGTGGGTTCCTCGGCTCTCCAGCTTAAGGCCCTCTGATCCATTCTAGGACAGCCTATTACGCAGTTTTGGCAACCCCCTTTGCTTACACCTCAAGCCCTTCATTTCAAGAAGGGATTCAAACAGTTGCACACATTCACATGATCATTATTATAAGCAATTCAGTTATCCATAATAATAATCACACAGTTGTAGCATTCGTCATTATATATGTTGACATATATAAATAGCATATAATAATTATGATGAACGTGTTTGTGAAGTTCTGTAATACAGCCTTTTGCTGAATGTTGTCTGTCTGAAGATATTCTTTTCTGAGTTGATGTTCGAGAATACTAATAGTCTGATCCTCTTGACACTGCTATATATTTCTGGTTTGCTGTAGATAGAATACTGATTTGTATTCCTTCTATCTTCCTCCTCTTTGACGCTACTGTAGTTTATCAGATTGCTGTGATATGATTGCCTTTTGTGATATATTTGTTATTTGTATTTCCTTTTTCCTTTCTTCTTAATAATTTTTTACCTCTGTTTTCTCCGATGCCCCTTCTTGGATGTTGATCTTGCCATATATATATATATATATGTTTGTGTCATTCCTATGGTCACTTCCCTACCAAG
The DNA here is from genome assembly GCA_018584345.1 of Thuja plicata. Taxonomy (NCBI): domain Eukaryota; kingdom Viridiplantae; phylum Streptophyta; class Pinopsida; order Cupressales; family Cupressaceae; genus Thuja; species Thuja plicata. The sequence continues at coordinate 3,424,564 of MU225916.1, forward strand.
AGTGGTGTCTCTCAATGAAATTACACCCCTTTGCATTATATTATTGTTTATGTTTAATACGATCTCTTCATCAATTGCTACATAGAATGTATGATTGCTACTGCTTAACTAATGCCTTTTGTTATTACTCCAAGGGGTTTGACCCATAATAAGTAGATTGTTTGTTTATATAAATTAATTGCAATGATGTCCCTTGTCATTTTGCACCTGTCAATAATGATAAACACTGCTCTTCTAATATCAGTGTCCTTTGGTAACTATAATCACTGTCTCCTATTTAATCATTAGTTTATTTAATTGCTGTGTTTATGAGAGCATTTAACTACTCATCGCTGCCTCTGGTATTAAGCCGCTGCTAGCCTAATTGGTGCGATCACTTGATCTTTTCAATAAACATTCCTTGTAAATTTGGAGGTTGTCTTAAGTTACCAAATGAATGCCTGAAGGAGTTCAATCAGAAAATTGTGAAGTCTTATGGAATAAGACAACTTTCTTGATTAGCATAGTAAATACGATCATGTCATTGTCGGGGGATGACACTCCGCCCTTCCCGAATTTGCTTTCTCTCAAGCAAGAAATTGAGTTGGGATGGTTAGTTGACTTCTCACTAGGGAATAGCTTGGTCCCATCATTATAACCTTCTCGGAATAGACCTTTATGAAGGTTTGTTATCCTGATATTATCACAATCTATATAGATTTGGATCAAGACGTACATTTCTTTAATTCAAATGTGAATTATCCTGACAACATAATCCAATAAGGCTGGTAAACTTGAGACAAGATTTGTTTTCTCGTATTTTGGATTGACTCATGTTTGCATAATAGCATGACTCACGTATATGACCTTAAAAGTAATAAATTCATATCTTCTAATTCACTCTAGTTATTCTCATATTAACTAAAAATATAGAGCCAAACATGGAGCATACAATTGAAAACACGGAGTATACACATGAAGACACGAAGTATACCTTTCTTACTGTCTAGAATGCATTTATTGATTCATCTTTACCCTTGATATGATTTACATCTACGCAGTGTTCTATGAAGATGTTCCCCAAAGGAACCTTGGAGAGTTTTAATTTAACATATTACTATATCTCTGTGGAGAGTGGTTGGATAATCTATTCCTAGATTTTGGCATTGTAGTTGCTAGAGCCGCTCCTCCAAAAAGCTCCATTGCTTTGCTACCACTTCATTCTTTGATTGGATGTTTTGAGATCTCCTTCATCATGCTTTGTTTTCTTGTTTGGGCTTCCTTTTGTTTCCTTATCAAATATTGCTTCTATTTTGTGTGCTTGACTACTTTTTCCACATGTATGTCCAAGTTCTCATGGTTCTTTACATTTGAAGCACACATTCTTCCTTTTTAGGTCATCTTGTCATTTTTGGGTGTTTCCATCTCAGCATATGTGCCCAAGTTCCCATTTCTCATTACAATGGAAGCATGTACTTCCTCGATGTCCCCTCCTACGTCTTTCGTCTTTATGAGGATACTTGGAGTGTGTGTTGGAGGTAAGGGCCATAAGGCTTCTATACTTATCTTTTGATGGTTAATTTCAAATTTCATTACTTTCTAAATTGCTTCTTCCAAGTTTGTTAGGTCCAAGGTGGTCACCATACTTCTAATTGATTCTTTCAATCCCTCCACAAACAAATAAGTGAGCCTCTCTTAAGAGATTTTTGGTACCATGGTAGCCAACTTTTGGAATTTGATGGCGAAGTTTTCCACCGTTCCTTGTTCCTTGAATTGATTCTTTGAAGTACCATTGTGGATGCTTCCAAGCAAACCTTTTGATGAGTTTTTGTGTGAATTCCTCACAAGTAATCATGTGTCGGCAACCTTGGGTGATAAGGCCTCGGTGCCACCACTCGTGGGCTTGTCTTGTCAAATGGAGTACTGTGAATTTAATGGCATTTTCCTCCGTCATGGGGCTTAATGAAAGATAAGTGTCTAGCTTTTGCACTTGCGAACGCGCTGTGATTTTTTCTGATCCATTAAAGCTAGGAAGGGTTATCTTACTCACCTTTTCCTTTAGGTCCTTATCTGGTTGTCCTTTTCTTTTCTTATTAGTGGCAACTTTCATTTTGGCATCACAGTAATCCTTAAAAGAGATATCTCTCCTAAGTTCGGGGTCAAGTCTTGAGTATGCTTCTATAATTTCATCAACATTATTCATGGGTGGAATGTTTGTTTCTTCTTCCAAGTGTTCCTCCTTGGGTAGGAAGGAAGGTTTTGTTGGCCAAGGGTTGGATTGTAATGTCCCCATTTTGGTCTGTTAGGGTTTGGGACTGATTTCTTTAAACTCAATTGCACGAGACTTCTTCCTATTAAACTTATACTCTAAATGAACTTGGATAGTAACAATAGGCTTATTGCAAATGCATTGGAAGTTATCTTGATTTGCAATGATCAGTCTTATAGCCAATTGCTTTAGATAATAAGATCAATCTGAATATCGATCTAGATATCTTTCAATATTCAATATCAAATGAATGTATTATATTTATATTGATCAAGTATGCTGGGAAGTGTATAATGTTCTATCTGACTTGTAGATGTTATGATGCTTTGGATTGGACAATAATAAATGATATCGACAAGTGTGATAATATTGTTATTTCTGATATAACCATGATGGGAGTGCAATCTTATCTATCCCAGTCTGAAACATATATGTATACATATAACAAATGAGGTTTCTGATATCACTTGGTGTATATGCAAAGGTTATTTGTTACCGATCTGAGAGTATATGTGGTTCCTGATAACTTCCTCATAATATATGTGAATTATACTTCTGCTAATCGATCTAATCTGACCGCTTGTTTGATATGGTGCTTGTAAAGGCGATAATCAGATATCAAACAATCGCTGCTTCAGATGTATGGTTCACTGCTCATGTGGTATATTGGATCACTGTCTCTGGTTAATTCTTATTGCTTCTGTGTTATTATTGTGGTGTTGTTTCTGTTTTAACAATTCTCTTTAAATCGTGCATCCATGACTATAAAGTCTACGGTTCAATCTGAGCACCTAGTATGATAAAATAATTCCTGTCAATCTTCTATGTCTGATCTTTCTTATTTGATGATCTGGTTTTCAAAGTCATATTCACTTTTAACTTTTAAGACTTATTCCCCACCCCCCCTGAATGGAGTGAGAAAGATCTGATTTTTATATTTCCAAAACTGAATGGATGGCATCCCTTGACATCAATGAGACACTTCTCATCACTATTGAACCATTTCATAATGATGTCTAACAAATGCCAATTACTTCATATAAATATTACAATTTGGTTCATCAATGATTAACATCGTGCCTTTCTCTTCCTGGATTTTCCTTCCTCGTAACAATCTTAATTGCTGTTGTAGATATGTAATTGACTCTTGCTAAGGATCATTGTCAATATAATCTGTTTGTTATGAAGGTTTGACTACACATAAATTAGTCGGTTCTACCTTAACCGATATTCTTGAGCGTTGTTGATATTGACTAATCACAATCGCATCTTCTTTGTCTGACCTTAGTCAATATATGATTTGATATCTCTAGAATCACTATATCGCTTTTTTATTGCAAAGGAGTCGCTAACTACAGCTGCCATCTGCCAAGACTCCTTATTGCGATATCATCATTACTTTTGTTTATGCATCCATCGATACTTTTTGAGCTGCACATTGTGCCTTAGTCACTCTGCTGATCATTTCTTTGATTCGTTGTATTTATATTGTTGTCCCTAATTTTGCATTCCCCAAAATTGGGGCAACCCTACGCAATTCTCAGTTGCTTGCTAGGAGTTTTTCTCTAAGCATGTCGATGTTATGGAAGGAGTATTTTTCAATGGAATCAGTCATCCCTTGATTTCTGGTTGTTCTATCTTCTAACTAAACATCAAGTCCTTTCCTTTTTCTTTTTTTTCTCTTTTCGCTTTGTTTTGCGTTTTATTCTTGTTTCCAGTTTTGGTTGGCGTCCTTGGTATTTCAGTGGTGTTGCGAGCAGTCTTCCGCGTTCTTCCAAGGTCAGTAGAGAAATGGTCTTTTCTGGTCAATCACCTAAAGTATAAGCTTATTTTGTGTGTGATAGATTTTAAAATCTATCTTAAAAAATTTTGCACTACTCTGCGAAATTTTGCTTGGAAATTCTAATGATAGCGTAATTTTGAATTAAATTCGCATATCAGATCATTAAATTCTAAGACGCATATGAATATTTTAAGTTCTTTAGTGTAATAAATTTTACAAATGATTATTGCATATGCATATATTGTTTAAATAAATTTATTATAAAAACGGCCAGATAAAGTTGAGATTTATTAATTATTCCCCTGATTAGTGAATCTCGTAATCCATTGATTATTATTATTTAATTAAAATGACATTATTATTATTATTTAAAAAATAATAATAATAATAATAATAATAATAATAAAACAATATTAAAATAATAGCTAAATTATGATATTTATTTATAATTAGTTTTATTATAATATTGTTTTTAAATAATAAAATATACGTTATTGGGAGGCGTCGGAATTAGGAAGTTCTATCCCGTAAGCATGGCGTTGATTTTTAAATGAATTACCTTTAACTGAAAAACGTCATGTGTTACTTTAGAAGCATATGTTTTACTCAATACATATAATATAGCGGTGGCTTTTAAATTAAAAAAGCCCGCAATATTGGTAAGAGGCGTGAATGCATATCGCTGGGCTTGCATGTATTTGAAAACCACATATTACATCCTCAGTTAAGACCCGCGATGTTATTAAAGGGGGGCAAATGTTTTAATGCCACCAATGCATATGCTTCTCCGTTCATTAAGTGACGCTTTGTTCAAGCCCGCAATACCGGTCGAGAGAACACATTACATATCGCATATATTATATGCTAACATATGCTATTTGATGATTGAAACCCGCGGCCCAAATAACTAATAGTTATCGGGCTTGCCTGATCTTTGTTATTAAATGCCTAATGTTATCACCGCCGGTTCTATTATATATGCAATGTTATATATGCAATGAAATCACATCTTGCATAGCGATGAATACATATGTTTTTCTTGATTGAGAAAAGCACTCGGTGATGATAACTGTTAGTTATTGCATGTTTGAAGGATGTTATTTAAACGACATGTTATTAAAGGGAACTGCGATACCATATGCAATGAAATCACACATGTTATATGGTATGAAGCGTTGCTTCTTAGTAACGTTTGGCATTTAGTAACAAAGACAT
>MU225916.1:3434987-3454404 GCA_018584345.1 Thuja plicata
CCACCTGCGGTAAGAAGGGAGCCTCCCCTATTGCTGAGAGGAGAGAGAAATCTCACATACTGCTGCCTAAAACACACGTTTTGCAAGTTGTAGTCTTAGTGACTTGCAAAATATTTAGCCAACATATATGATCGATATATCTGCATATGATAGTTGACTTTCGACTAGCACTCAACACAATGTCCATTTATGAACTCTACATACTCTATTTCTCATCATTAATTGATAATCTTTGTTGACGTCTCCATAATAAACTAGTCAGAATAAAATGTAGGTTGTAACTTGCCTATCTAGATGTTGTCCACTCACTGTCAATTTCTTATAGGTCTGTGTTGAATTCCTTACTTTCCTCACAATTCCTTAACTCTAACATCATCAAATGATTGTCTCGTACTTGTCTTCCAAGATGCTTTCTTATGTTTGTCTTCTACAACGATTCTCACAAGCTCTTGGTCTTTTAGCACCGTCGACAATTGCTTTCATTATTCAATGCTTAACTCTCGATGTTTGTCATGGATTGATATTACTAGTTATTCCATCACGTGTATTAATCATATCTCATGTATCTCCTTTCCATCATATCTCATGTATCTCCTTTCATTGTTCAATTGATGAATCACTGCTTATTTTCTTAATAATAAGTTTAAATCTTCAATTAAAACTTATTTAATTGTATATCTTGTAAAAACTGAATTGGGGAAAGTTACATCGTCTAGGTGTTTCTTGGCAGGGACATGACATCGATACCCTTGGGGAGATATTATTATTATTCTCGGAGTGGTTTGAATTAGTATCCCTTCCATGAGAACTATTATTTATATTTTGAATGGCTTGGAGGAGTCGGTTGGTTCTTTCATCCCTCTCACTCTATTCCAAGAGGGCTCAAGTAGTTTGAGCAATTTGTTCCATGAAGGCCCTCAACTCATTGTTCATTTGCTAGCTCATGGTCTTGTTTGGTGTAGGTTGGTTATAGATGTAAGCTTTCTTCTCTCTTTCTAAAGCCCTTTGAGCCCTTTGGCTAGTTTGCATCAACTACTTTTCACAGTATGGCAGGAAAGATGCTCTACTACCGTTCGTGATGCCCCCTTCCAAATTTGCCCTAGAATTTGCCCTAAAAATAAACAATTATAACAAATTAGGATTAAGGTTACATCTCACCAATCAAATATCCTTGTGAGAATGCACCTCAAGACTTGAATCCTACAACCCAAAGCAATATATACAAATATCCACATACACGCACACGCATATACAATTAGGGTTAGGCATCATATTATATTCATAGATTACCAATAATTTTCCACAAACATATTAGAGTTTGGAAGGAGAGACATGATGGGTCTGCCCGAAGCCATTTCTACACCAAGTCCAAGAAGGATGTCAACCACAGCCCTTTCACTTGGCAGCTTGTACCTACTTTCCCCATCCCCCCTCATCTTTCGGAAAACACATACCATCTTGTGGAGTTGGGAGGAGGTTGTAAGTGGGTTCCTCTCCTCTCCGACGTAAAGATCCTCTAGTCCATTCTAGGATGGCCTATTACGTAGCTTTGGCAAGCCCCTTTGGTTACATCTCAGGCCCTTCCTTTCAAGATGGGATTCAAACAGTTGCACACATTCACATGATCATCATTCATTATTATAAGCAATTCAATTATCCATAATAGTAATCACATAGTTGTGGCATTGATCATTATATATGTTAATATATATAAATAGCATATAATAATCATGATGAATGATAAGAATAAATATACCCATGAGTTTATGAAATTCTGTTATACAGACTTTTGCTTAATGTTGTTGGTCTGCAGATGATCGTTTATGGGTTATTGTTAGAAAATACTAATAGCTTGATCCTCTCGACACTGCTATATATTTCTGGTTTTCTGTAGATAGAATACTGATTTGTATTCCTTATATCTTCCTCCTCTTCGATGCTACTATAGTTTATCAAATCCCTGTAATACGATTGCCTTTTGTGTTCTTTGATGCTGCTGTAGTTTTATCAGATCACTGTAATATATTTGTTATTTGCATTTCCTTTTTCCTTTCTTCTTATCAATTTTTTTACTTTTGTTTCCTTTGATTCCCCTTCTTGGATGTTGATCTTGCTATATGAATATATCCTTTGAAGGTTTGTGTCTTTCCTATGGTCACTTCCCTCCCAAGAGTGGCGTCTATAAATGAAATCACACCCCTTTGCATTATATCACTGTTTATGTTTATTACGATCTCTTCATCTATTGGTGCATAGAACCTAGGATGTCGGATCGGATTCGGATTCGGATTCAGATTCAAGTTCGGGTACGAAGGACCAGTTCGCCAGTACGGCAAAATTTTGAAAAGGGGTTTGGGTTCGTATGGGTTCGTATGGGTTCGTTAGTACAAAAACATGCAGAAATTATATATATACATATTTATGAAGCCTAAAAGCATGAGTTAAGATTAGAATGTCACATAGTATCACAAAAACATTTAAACAACATTGCAACAAAACACCCTAGGCACAAACTAATCATGAATCATGATCATATCACCATAGCATCATATACTTCAAGTTCAACATCAAAGATTCAAAACATTAAAATCTCAATTGTCAAGTGATAAATCATAACATCAAGTTCAAGTATCATTGTTTCAAGTTCAACTAATGGATTAAAAATTTATTGATATTCTTCTTCTTCATCATCTTCTTCTTCATTGGCATTAGTTGACGCACAAACATAGCTAAGGCCAATGAGATCAGCTGCAACAATAATATTATTTGTGTCAAGATCTTCAAATTCATCAAGTGCAAGCCGAGAAGTGGAAGCATCCAAGTCCGTAAGCTCTGCATTTATATCACACCTCTTCGTCTCCCCTTCATTGTATTCTTTACTCTTGTGTGAGATGAGACGCAAGTTGTAATGCACAAATACCAAGTTCTCCACTCTTTTTTATTGCAACCTATTGCGCTTCACTGAGTGGATGAAAGAATATGTGCTTCAATTTCTTTTTGATGCAGATGAACTAGCAACCTATGAAGACAAGACAAAGTAAACAATTAAAATAAAATTATTAATCTTATAATAATAAAATAAAAATTATTTGCAATTCATTAAGATAAAGTAAACTAATTTTTTTTAAATAAAACTTACTTGTGATATATTTTGATTGCAAGGGGCTACAGTGTTTGGAATCTTTGGCCATGGAGGTACAACCAACTATGAGCATCCTTCCTAAACCGATGACGAAGAGCATCATTACTCAGACCTCTTGCATTCACAAACTCTATGAACTCAACTGTAATTAAATATCGTATACCATCATCAAGAAAGAGTCTTTCAAATGCTGGCTTGTACCCATCAGACACTTCTAAATCTCTATATGGTGGCAGCCTTCCTAGTAGATCAGTATATTGGGTGCTATAGTATTTGGGCATCAATGCATACGCAAGCAAATGTAGAGGAATGGAAATTTTGTTCCATCACTCTACAACAATTGCTTGCAATTGTTTGAAGAAGGTCTCTTGGGGATCTTGCTCTTTATCATTTACAATTTTCTTGATCTTCTCAAGCATTGAGTCTATGCCATCATAGATCTCTCCAAGGACAGACCTATCCATGTCAGTGTACTAAAGGATGCTCATAATGGGCTTGGAGAACTTAATAAGATATTCCACACTTTCCCACCATAAGTCATCCAATATCCTTTTCTTTATTTTGCTTGCACTCTCACTGTTGCTTTGCCTCCATATAGACCAGTTGTTGGTGATTACCATATTGCAAAGTGCCTCTTTCACTTCCACAAGTCATCTCAAGACGATTAAATTTAATGTGAAATGGGTCTTAGCAACCTGTAACATAAATTAGAGCAAAAAAATACAACTATTAGAGACATACTTTAAAAAAGAATACACATTACACAATCAAAATATGAAAATCAGAAATTGTAAGATACTAATTTTTTAAAATAAAATTATTAACTTGAATTCAAGTTCACTTACCTTCAATAGCTCCAAATGTGAGAATAATCTGAATATTCCTTGAGTCATGTGGTAGTTTGTGATGAACATCTGGATGTCCTCAGCCTCTTCATACACCTCTTTAATCCACCCAATTTTGTTACGAATCTTTCATAGCATAAGATTGAGTGAATGGACTGCACAAGGTGTCCAAAAGATATGTTGATATCGCTCTTCAACCAACAAACCACCAACTCTACAATTCTTTGCATTGTCCGTTATGACTTGGACAACGTTTCTAGCACCCACCAGTTTAATGGCAGAGATGAGAATATCAACAATAAATGACCCATCTTTTACTTGCCCCTCACAATCCATGGATTTCAGGAACATTGCCTCTTTAGGGGACACCGCCATGACATTGATCGAGGGACGATTTCTTGCATCTTTCCACCCGTCTGAAACAATTGATACCCTTGTTTCAATCCATGAATCCCTAATGGGCTTCAATTGATCATCAATCCCCTTGACCTCTCTATCCAACAAGGTGGTTCGTACTCTCTCATAACCGGGGTCCTTATACCCTCTTGGAGCTTCATTGGAACTTTTCAACATCTTCTTCTAGTATGGAGAGCGAACAACACTAAAAGGCAGCCCATCTGTAAACAAGCATCTTGCCACATCAATAATGGCAATTTTTCGACTCTCATTTTGAAATGCAGATTCCAATGGTCCCTTTCTTTTGTGTGTAAGGGGTGCTTCACTTTCAGTATCAAGGCCAGCTGAGGTAGTATAAAAGGGGTAGTCTTCTATCACAACATTTGTAGAGGGGGTTGCATTCTCTTTGCTTTTTTTTTACTGTTACTGCCAATGGTTGTATTTTGCCTACGTTCTTCTCTCTTCTGCTCCCTCATGCTCTGCAATATATTTTAATACTGTTGCATTTGGTATAGGTGCATTTTTTTTACCAGGGCATTTCGTGACTCCTCTTCCAGGGATTCCATAAAAATGGCCTACCACACGATAACATGAACTATTCCTTTCTACATCACAACCCCGACATTTCCAACGGAATGCACCACCTCCTAGAAGGGGTCTTACAATATCAACATACTTCCACAAAGGAGAATCAAAATGGGGTTCAATTCTTTGATTAGAATTGCCTATGGAGGAAGAGGTAGATGTCATTGTAGTTCCTTTTCCTATGGCAAGAAATTGTATACATATTCAATATAAAAGCAAGAGAATGAAAAATTCTATAAAAAAAATGTAGATCTTATGGACAATGAAAGAGAAATGAAAAAAAAAAGCTTAAACAAAAACAAAAGCAAATGGAACAAGAACTTACCTTTTCCACTCATTGTAAGCTTGCAAAGGTGTAGGAATGAGGCACAAACACTTGAAGAAGATCCATAAATCAATCTTCCAACTCCTTGCACAACCAAACTCTTGCTCAACCACTTATTTGCTCCAGCTCAAGACAAAATAACCTATTTGCACACCACAAATGAGAATTAGAAGTCAACATAAGCCTTTCAAATCCACTTTTTAGGGTTGTGGATGTCAAATAATTATTAAATTTGTCAAAAAATCCAACTTGGCCGATGTTCGCGGGCCCCAGTTCGCGCAAATTTGATGGCAATTCGTCGGTTTTGGGGGTGGTCCGCCCGTGTTCGACCGACCCGTGGTCTAGTTCAAACCAGGCCTGTGTGGATCGGACCCTGTCCGAACCCACAGGCGGACCGGACCAATACCATGGACCAGTTCGAACTTTGGCTGGTCCGAAGGCCTATTTGGACGAACAGGACATCACGTATGATTGCTACTCATTAACTAACGCATTTTGTTATTACTCCAAGGGGTTCATCCCATAATAACTAGATAGTTTGTTTATATAAACTAATCGCAAAACTGTCCCTTATCATTTTGCACCTACCAATAATGATAAACACTGCTCTTCTAATATCCAACATCCCTTGGTAACTATAATCACAGTCTCTTATTTAATCACTAGTTTATTTTATAGTTGTGTTTATGAGAGCCTTAAAGTACTCATCGCTGCCTCTGGTATTAAGCCATTGTTAGCCTAACTGATGCGATCACTTGATCTTTTCAATAAACGTTCCTTGTAAATTTGGAGGGTGTCTTAAGTTACCAAGCGAATGCTTGTAGGAGTCCAATCAGAAAATTGCGATTATGGGATAAGACAATTTTCTTGATTAGCATAGTGAATACAATCATGTCATAGTTGGGGCGAGACACTCCTAAAGCTATAGTTGGGGCGAGACACTCCTAAAGCTATACGTGAAGTGCAAAGCTAATTAGAAACTTTTGAGGAACAAAAAGAATTAACAAATAGGCAACAAAAGGAACTTACAACCATTGTTGGAGACATTTCTTCCATTTCTCCATTTCCTAAATTTTTGGGCAGTGGCAGTGGTAGTTTTAGTAATAGACCCAGAGTTCATGGATCTTCATCTAATTTAGATTCATTTTTTCCTCTACATACTACTCTAGGTTCTCAACCATCACTTGAGAATATTGATTAGAACAAAGATAAGCATGATGACAATAAGAAGTGTAATTAAAAACTTTTGGTTCTATCACACCATTCCATTTCATGCAACCAAGTAATTATCGTTATTTTTTGTTTTAAAATATCTAGTTTGATTGCTTTGTCTTTTAATTTTTTGTGCTTTGACATACGTATGTAGTCAGCGTACATTGCCTACTGTTATGTTTGATAATATTTATTATTTGTCAATGTACTAATTGTCATCAATGTATTTATTGTTCGTTGGTTGTCACTCTTGGGTAGTCATGTCAGTTGGTTGACAGTTGTGTCTGTCTTGGCGACTGTCGGGTTTTTTAAATGTGTTGTGTACTGCCAAGGAAGGGGAAACGTATAGTCGAATGAATTGTAATCCTTCGTTGACCATCTCTGGTCTTCTTCTTTATAATGAATTCACGAGCGAATAAAGATATATTTTACTCCTATTTTTGGTACACACTACAATCTATATTACTATTTCATATATGTAACCTACCAGGTATAGCAGTAAACATTTGGCATTGTTTCTTTTAAAAAAAAACAGGTCAGTATTACATGATTCATGCCCTTCAATCCCAATAAAGGCGAGAAGAGGCCACAAGGTGGTCAAGACAAAGTGATTAGACGATCTTCAAAGATTGTAGAACAAAGAGAACGAAGGAGAAGATTACAAGAAACATTTGAGGAAAATTCAATTAGACGATTCCCAAGTGAGAGCCCTTCCGTACAGTCAATTGCGGACGAGGAGTGCAAAGAAGGAAATCTTGAATTGACAAAAATATTGCACGGCATTGAGAATCTATCAATCTCATGAGAACCCATCAATAGAGGATCCAAACCGAAGACTCTCAGATGGAGGGGGCACAAGTACGAGTCACAGCTTGAAAGTACCCGAGGGGTTGGGGAGCTGGAAGTGGACATGTAGATGACGCACGTGTGGCCGAGAGCACAGGGAAAGCATCAAAATGTAGTGATTGGGACAGTCCACCCATTGTGACCTTTTCACACTATCACCCCATTGCAAATGGGAACCCCCTCTTTTTGCTTTGGCAGTTAGTAGGTGTTGGTTTTAGAGTAGATTGGCAACATTTCAAAGTTTTGGAGAAGTATTGCAAGTTTCAGAGATCCTAGTCTTCGCCAAGGTGAGCCTTGAGGAAGGTAAGAGTTTTTAGTTTAGATATCAAATTTCAAATTGTTAGTCAACTTGTAATGCCAAGCCTTAGGAGGGGAGTGTATGTGCTCTCCCAGCTTGATCCAATTGCTAGAAGGATATCAAATTTTTGATCAATCTCAAATGTTACAACCAAAAGAAAATGAAAATTGGGATTCAGAATGATCAAGGACGAGATCTCCACGAGAAAATAGACTCTGAAGAATAGAAGGAAAGGTAGGGGTATTTGTGAAGGTACTAGACTAGATCAAAGATGTCCTCAAACCTAAAGGGACGTGCCCCAAACTCTACAAGAATAATGTTGTGTTGCATGGATTGCTTGTATCAGATAATGCGTTGGAGGAGAATTTGAACTTGCTCGACAAAGGCCCAATCAGAATCCAGTGAAGGATCCCACACCACCAAACCATAGAGAACAGTAGGTCTGATAAGTGTATCCATAAGTGTCATCTTGGACAAAGTGTCTTGGAAATGGTGTTAGAAAAATTGTCGCTCAAGGAGGGCCAATGAGCCATACCCCTTATTTATCTGCAATTGAAGGGCGGGTTTCATGTTAAAACGGGACCCAGAGAACTTGACCCCCAGATATGTGTATGAGGACGAGATCTCCACGTCCAAACCCCTAAAGAAGAAATGGAGGTGAGAGGTCTTAAGAGCATTGAAGACCATCACCTTGGTCTTCCTCAAGTTAACTGTCAAATGCCCCAACTCCCAAAAGGACGCAAGACCGTCCATCTGTCTTTGTAAACCCTCCGAAGAGGAGGCTAAGAGAATGATAGTACCCGGAAAGAGCAAAATAGAGATCAAAACCTGGTGAAGAAGGCAACCGTCCCCAAGAAGTGTGTGGTCCTGAAGATACCTCTGGCTCATCAATGTAGATACCGAAAAGAGTGGGTGACAAGGGGCAGCCCTACTTAACCCCAATAGTGCTCCTGATGAAGTCCGAAAACCTCGAAGGGATCTTGAGATGGCCCAAAACCATCTCGTAGAGTCTCATGATAGTTGTCAAAAGACTCTCAAATACTAATATCCTGAAGACTCTGAATAAGGGTCGTCCTAGGGTCACATCCTATTATATAGTGCCACGGGTGCAATGAGTGGGGTCACTTCGTGCGGGATTGTCAGAGCAGGTAGAACAATGGGAGTTTGTTGTGCAAGTGGTGTGGTCTTGGGAACCATGAAGACATCGACTGCCCATAATAGAAGGGAGTGAACATGTTGGACATAAAGGAGCTAGACGAGGAAGTATTGCGATCATCAGACTCCAAACTAAAAAGGTAGTATATCCCGACCTCGACACAGAGAAGAAAAGATTTTCAGAAGCGAAGGTTGACATTGAACGAGCAATAATGGAGAGGAGCATTGAATGATGCGGCCAATACTCCACTACAGTCAGAGTCGGAGAAAACTATCATGAGACAGATGTTGCAAGCCACTGTACACACGTACGAGTATCCAACCTTCTGCAAATCATGATGCAAATGAAAGTGGTTATTGCCAACATGATTGATGATGACACACTTGGCAAAAACGAATGTAAGCCACAAGGTGAACCAATAGCGAAGTCACCACCCGAAGATAACGAGGCCACTAACTCTATGTTGTTGATGGTGAGCATAGGAAAGAAGCCAACTATCGTCAAGATGGAGATAATAGAAAGGAAGCTTACAAACACAATCGTCGACAGAGGCTCATGTGTTAATCTTCTATCGGAAGAGACATGGAAAGGCCTAGGTAAGCCAAAACTGTGGCCACCAACCTTCCACCTAGTGGGGGCTAATCAGCACGACATCAAACCTCTCAACACACTCATGGCACAGAAGCTCACAATCGGCATGCAAAATTTCTTCCTAAACTTTGTCGTCTTTTCACTAGAGAAGAAGGCATATGACACCCTCCTTGGAAGAGGTTAGCTGATCATGACGAAGGCAAACCACAATTGGAAGAAAAATACACTCCATTGAGTGTGACAAATGAAATGTCATAGACCTACAGGATCAAGCGATCAACTAGGATTTGGCATCGGACTTGGAGTTTAAGGACGAAGATTTTAGGATGAAGGAAAAGTAATGGAACCCAACGATGAAGAAGGGGTGTTAGAACTCGAAAGCTACTTGGAGGACAAGACAGGTTTTTTGAACGGGCTATTCTACTAGAAAATGGAAGACTATGAGGTGTTTTCGCCAACCTGTAGTTTTCTTGAAGTCACTACTTTGTATGAAGAGCAGCGGATGAAAGTATATAAAGTTATGAACAAATTTGGCAGTACAAAGGTGGAAAATGGAAAGAAAAAGCAATGGGAGATGGAGAACCACAGCTTGGTACAGACATCTGCATTACAGCCTGGCAATTTATATCTCGTACGAAAGAAAAATAACATGGTACGACACTCATGTATGGATGGACTTAATGAGAAATCATTCCATATGACTGAGCATAGCACAACACCATCCCATACGACTTAACTTAGTGCAACACTTTTATGTATGAACCAAATCAGTACAACATCTAACTCCTATACGACATTTTAGTTGTCATTTGGAACCGTACGGGTACGGGTTTCCTTGCAAAAGTACTTTTACCAACCCTTGGAGAACGCATGAGTACATTATCCTAGTGCACAACCTTATCCTCCCTTGCGACATACAACTTTCATATAGAAATTTGTGTTTTGGCTCCACGTATAGCGCGCAAATCAACCTGTACTTGAACGGCTCTCTTCATAGCAATCATTTTGGTGGTTGTCTGGCATATGAAAAATCATACAATGCAGGGGGTGGTCTTCCAAATTTATTATTGTATGACATAAATGCTCTTACACCGTACTCATTATCGTACAGCATAAATGCTCTTCCACTGTACAAGGTAAAGGCTCTCTCAAAGTTATCACCATATGGTGTAAAAGCTCCATCAAATTTACTACTGTACAACATACGAGCTCTTCAAACTTGCATACGGGCTTTGGTATCATCGTTGTCGTATGGTGTACAACTGAGACTTGCCCCACAGCATCCTCCAGCCCTATCGTACGTTGCGTGCCCATCAGCTTTGTCCTACAGAGTTGAGAGGACAAATTTGGTTTTGTTGTATAGTGTTGGCAGCTACACATCAAGAGGTTCATACAAGGGTTCTGGTACATTGGGTGAGTTATTTGGCAGTAGCACGACAATACCTTGGCAGGAGAAGTGTGGTAGCATTGTGGCAATACATAAAATCTCTATTTTCTAGCTTCTTCAACATTTTCTTGGCACCTTAAAAGGTCATGAAAATGATGTGCGCAATTGAAGTATGTTTGAGCACATACACTCTAAGAAACACAATAAATTGTGAGTGCAAAGGTTGAATGATCTTGTCTGTGTTCATTACAACCTTCATCTCTGTCATGAACAAATCTTGGGCACTAAGATATCTCCCATCACTTTAAAGGAGGTTGATCCATAGTGAAATTGGATCACAAAGGTTGACGATCTCGTCTTCGACAATGACGACCTTGCACGAGTTGATCAAGTCCATCAAAAGGCAAAGGTAGCACTCATGGCAAAGGAGGAAGATAAAGCACTAACAAAAAACCATGACCTATGTTAGATGCCAACGCAAGAATTGTTGTGATGTTGGGATGAAAGATGAAAGCTCCTCTAAGCCATAGACTTATATTTTTATCTTTGATATTTGTTTTGATGCCAAGGATTTCATAATCCATGAGATTTGTGTACATATAACAAGTTTTTAATTTATATATCAATTAATGTTGTTTCCTTTAGCCAAAATCCTTTTTTATACTTGTGACCTAAATCACAAGGTACAAATTCGAATTCAAGTTCGGCAATCATAAAAATCGGATGTAGTTCAGCAAGGTTAAAAATTCAAAAAAAAAATCGACATTAAATTCACCTTATATAAGTTTATTTATTTTTAAATATATGTACATATATCTACAAAATTGTCAAAATAGTTTAACATTGCTAAATCATTTTACTAAATAACTCAATATTATACTAAATGCCATAAAATTCAGATGAAGTTCAGCAAGGGTAAAAATTTGCCAAAATTCAAATTTCACAGATGAACTTCAACGAATGATGTGACCAATGTATACTTGTGTATATGATCAAAGTAATTTCAATTTGATTAGTTTACTGTCATTAAAGTTTATTTAGCAAAGGGTGCATGAAACAGATTTTAAATCCTTAAAAATCTGTACATTTTATGGTTCTTTCAATTTGCCGAGTCTGCATCAACTCTGGGTGCTGCGTCCTGGCCTAAGTGAAAAATTAGTTTAAAAGTTCGAGGCAAGTTTAAGTCCTGTAACATTGGAAATAAGTAATTAATCTGGCAAGTTTAAGTCCTGTAACATTGGAAATAAGTAATTAATCTGGTAGAGAACTAATCATAGGTTGTTTGTATTGAGCTACTAGCTTGCTCCAAACCACTTTATGGTTTCTATGATTTATGTTATGTTATGTGATTTAAAATTCTATGTTGTTTTTTTTCATTTTTTTTCTATGCACCCACACTTTGCATGCTTTTTGTATGTCCTCATATTTTATTAAAAAGGGAAACGATGAACTTTTATGCACTCATATTTTTGTTTAAGAAAACATAATTGATGCACTTATGACTAACATATTCATTTTTGTAAAAATTTCTATGATGTCTTATATTACAAGGAGTCTTCTATTTTTTTCCCTATATTATCTGGAGTCTTCAATGCACAAACCTACTGTTCCCTGTCCCATGTTTGTAATTTGAAGGCTCTCTCCAGCCATCCCTGAACTCTACTCCCATCTGCAAAGCATAGGTTTATATAGTTTTCAAAAAGGGCATATCTTGTCTATTGAGCTCTCTCTTGAATGTCAAATACCACAATCAGGTAAAAATGTAGTGTCAATCTTATCTTAACTCATGCTTAACTTAATGTCAACAAGAACACACCTCAAACTGTCAAATGAAGATTAGAAGCTATTTATCAAAGACACCACTTCTTCCAATAACGTTAATATATTATTTTCAAAAGTGATAAAGTAATGGTGATTTAGAAAGAAGAAAAATCACAAAATCTGCTCCAAATTGCACAAATTAAGTTCTATGTGAAGTGACCTGTAAGCAAATGCAACTTCATGCTATTTTGCCTGGGCAACTAAAACAAATAAAAATAACACCTAAAATCACAAATTTACACACAACCATGTCTAAGAGATTCCATTGAGCTAAGTTAATTTTAGTAAGATTTCAATTAAAGCTTGTAAAGTTTTACTTCCATGCATTCTGACAATACACACATTCTAATCTCCAAGACAGGCAATTCAGCCCTTCATCAAAGTCTGCTATTTAAAAAGAAAACTTACCATGTGGCTTATTTCTGCTTCTGCAAAAGCCTTGCCATCAGATAACATACTCCAGACAACTTTATCAATGGCCCATGAAATGCGCATGGCAAAGGAAGGACTTTTATTCTTCTCCTTGTCCATCAACCTTTGCTGTGCAGCCCTCTGCAAAGCTAACCTCAACAATGCAGATGCTGCCTTTCTAGCCTTGCGTTTGTTACTCAGTTCTTTCTTCAAGTTTTGAACCTGAACAGGCAAAAAGTTTGATAAATACTTCGAGATCCTAAATCTAGCTGCACTCATTCAACTATGAACTAACAGTATGCATTCCACAATTGAATATCTGATACTGTTAACAAGCTCAAAGACAGGCATCTACACTGCTAGCATTAAGTTACCAGGGATCAAGGATGTGTTACACAAAATAAAATTGATTTGTAATACTTTTGTAAATTTATATGGCTAAAGTAATGTGATTACTGATTACTACATGAGAATAAAAGGTTCACCATAACCCACTCCATATTTTGATATCATCTCAAACCCAATTTTCTAAAAACCGATGGTGTTGTAAAAGAAGAGGAAAAAATAATGCAACATGGTAGTAGAACCAAAAAAAGGTCACATAAAATGAGCATCCTTACCAATGCAGATTTTCCATTTGACATCATCCACAACAAGGCATCCTCTTTTTCTGAAGAAAAATCAGTCTCTGCTAAGCTAAGGAAACCCCCATGTACTGCAATTGTCCTGACATCATCAAGCAGCAGCTTACATTCTCTCTCTGCCTGCTCAAGTTTAACACGAGCCAATTCAACCTCTTCCACTCCATCAGGAACAACCTCATCCGTCTCCTCTTCAATAACTTCTTCTTCATCATCGGGATGTAACAGACTGCTCTTCCTAGGCCTGAAACAACTCAACTTAAAGGTGTGAGAAATAAATGATGAAGCAAAACAGAAGAGGCACTTACATCTGATGCAAAAGTTTCATTTATCTCACATAATTTTTCTTTATTTTTTGCAGAAATACTTGGCAAGCCTGTCTTATAAAAATTGTTCATAATGACACTCCCATTAAATGTCCAGAGATGATAGAAACAAATATTGTACAATGACTGGAAAAATATCATCTTCCTAGACCTTGAATATATGAAAAGTTGCTTTTTATACAAGACTTCAGAATCTATATACCTAAAACTATCTTTGTTATTGAGTTCAAAACTTAATGCCAGCACCATAGATATATTGCATTGCTGAAATGATTAACAGGTTGACAAATGACATTTAATCTGATCCTTCTTTACCTATAAATGATTAATCATGGCCTAAATAGGTCCTAACTACAATCTTAGAAGATGACATCTGATCAGAAAGGAAACATATTGATGCCCATGAAAAACCATAAAGGATGTTGAAGCTTGCCACAATGATAGATCTGAAGAAGAATGCTTTGAATGCTTGATGCTTGAATACTTGAGTGCTTGATTGAATTGATGGATTCACAGTGATGTCAAAATGATGGAGGGTAAGCTTGCTTTTAAACCTCTCTCTAGCATTTGGGGTGTGAATTTCGAAGCAAGCCGACACAGATTTTAAGTTCCCTCTCCCGCGAACTAGATTACTTTGCACGGTTTGAATTCGGGCACTAATTGTGGGGGCCCAGATGCCTTGGGCTTCTCCGTCCTAGGTCCGAGATGTCTTGGGCATCTGGGCCCTCCTAACAATGGCCAAAATTAGAACAAGAGGTCTAGAATGCAGAGAGGAAGCTAGATTTTTTATCGGAATTGCGTCGGAAGAACGAGATCGGGTATAAATACTAAAACAGAGCCTAATGAGCAAGAAATTGCATAGGGATGCAATTTACGACGATACATTGCTAAGTTCATTTTAACATCCAAGAACACATAATGACATGAGCAATGACTTCAATATTCAAGGTGAAGCCCTCATTTACCACTTCTAGTATTTTTAACTTTCTGCATACCAAAACTAGCTATAAAATAAATGAAATTGAAATGAAGAGCTCAAAGTTCAAGGCACACATCTCTCCTACAGAAATGCTTCACACTATATACTCTCTCTTTTGCAATAAAATCACATTATTGAGAGCTTCTAGTCATGTTAATTCTCATTTCAGCAACTATTTAATTCTTGTTTGTACCCATTAAACCCATAGCTAGTGTGTTGTCTTTTGAATTACACCTTTGATACAGATCAGCAACTAAGGTAAGCACAAAGAGCACTAGAAGCACTGTTCCACACAATTGAAGTAAAGCTCTGAAAGTTTGGTAAAAAGAGCTTACACATCCATTAGAAATATATTGGTGAGGGAAATAGTGAACTAATCTACAACTAGCTCATTACTATCTATTCTGTATTATAATTCAAAACCCTAACAAGTTCATTTTGCTTTTAACCTCATGCAAACATTATCATTGTAGATACTGACCAAGCATCCTGTTTTTGCATTTTCCTTGTGAAAGTTTGACATGTATTGAACTTTGTATAAGCTTTTCAAGGATGTCAAACAAGGTGAAAGTTTTAGATGAGATACAGGGAGAGCCAATGAAGTGTAGAGGCAGGTAACTGAATAACAGAGCTTCTAAAGCACCTAAGAGCAATTTTCAGTTGAGCACTGACATAAAGGTTGTCTGAAACATGCCAAAGGAAGAGGAACTCATGTCAGTGCCAAAATCACTCAAAAATGTCTCTAGAAGTTTGAGTGTGTTTCTAGGAGTTCATATGTCATGCTGCAAGATACAACCACTTATGTCATAAAATTCTTACACTTTCCAATGTCAAAAAAAATGACCACTCAAGTGATCCAAAATTACTTTTTCACTTTAATGGAAAAACTTAACATCAAATTGGACCAAGAAGAGCACTAAGTTGCCTGAGCATGCCCGTGAGACTCCTTGTGTTGAATTGTTAACACAAGAACATGTCAAAACTGCACACCTCTACACCTCTACACCTTGTTGTGTGAAGTTGTCAAATCAAAAACAAGTCAAAACTGCACTCATGCTCTCTAGCGTTCTCCTACACCTTATGCCACGTTGTTAACATAAAAAACATCTGATTAACTTCTGCTAAGTCCCTTGGGCAATCCTGAGAGAGGTTGGATGTCGTAAAGCTGATTGAGAGCATGACCCGAAGTCAACATCCCAAAGTCAAGGTTTCATCTTTACAACACCAAAGGACACTATTAAAGCAAGCTTATTTAGCATCTTGGTGTACACTCATGACAGATTCCTCATGTATCAACATAGATACCCAAGAATCAATATTTGTCTTCTTTAGGGGTAGGATCCAAATACAAGAGCTTGAACTAAATAACTTTCCAAGGACAGAATCAAACTAAATTCACTAAGATTGCTCATCAAGGTTTAGGGCTTCTTCAAAGAATCTACTACTATTAGAATGAAATAAATTCATTAGAATCATCACCAAAAGTCAAATGTCTGATTCGCTATTTTTAACCTGACCTATTTATAGCCCATACACTTTTTTACCCATCTCTATTTTTGAGAAGATAATCACATTCTAAGAAATCTATTTTAACACGGCTAAATTTAGATGACCTTCTAGAAGGTATTTTTAGTTGATAGTTATCCTTATTAGATGACAATTTTAAGATTTGCAAATGTTGCGTTTGGAATCTCTAGGCAAAATTGTATAATGAGCTTCTGAGTGCAAGAAAATCAGTCATAGCATAGAAGTATTCATTGGCCTTTTAATTATTTCTCATGAAAAAATAAGTACCGAGTTCTTTTGACATTTAGAATTTCCAGCTTGATTTCTGGATTTTGATTGTGTGTGTGTAAAATTACACACAATCAAAATCCAAAAATCAAGCTGATAATTCTTATGGATTGTGGAAATCTGATCGATTTAATTTAGAATTTCATTAAATTATTTTTTTTATTTTATGCATACATTTTGCTAAAATTATTGTTCAACACTTTGCCCATGATATATCTTCTATGCACTAGGGTAAATCAAGTTGTATTTAGTGATTTTGCAGGCTTTGTATTGCAAGTTTACTCAAAGTTGGTAACTCTAACATTCTATGTGATTTCTTATTTCAATTTGCCGAAGTGTTTCTGTCCTATTTATTCAATTTGTTAAATAATAGCTTCGATATGATTGACTTATATATATATATCAGATTCGATATGCTTGATTACATACTTTATATATTTAATATAAAGTGAATCGGATTCTTTATATTCAACAAGGCTGTTGTTATATCAACCGTAGTCGTTGTCTTACATGTATTATATATAAGTTACGATAACTATCCTATGATAGTCATCGTAACAAATATATTAATGTGTTACAATAACTATCATACAATAGTTATACGCGATAGTTATACGTAACGCATTAGTGTTTGGTAACGCATTAGTGTTTATGAAACAGCGCTTTACTTTGTGGATAATCGGTATCATATGAAACGGCATGTCTATGTAAAGACATGACTGTACGTGGCATAAGCCACGTACAGTCATGTCTCTACATAGACATGACTATTATGTTTTATATTTATATACCTCCGTATATGTTGTGGAAACATATCAATTACAGAGTTCATATTACTACCACAGCATATACGAAGAACATACATTTGCATTTATAATTCAGTAAATATTCAGAAGTAAATAATTGTGAATAAAATAGCATATTGAATTCTCTCTATTAAAGATCTCTATTCCTAACAAGGTATCAGAGCCTCTCTAGAGAAGAATCATATAAATAAAAATTCTGAGTTATATCAAATTTTTTATTAGAATATAAGAGGAAAATAATAAATGGCCAATAGCATTAAAGTGGAGGACAGACTTGAAGGCGCTACAAACTTTTTCTCATGGAAGATACGAATCCTGACATTGCTTCAAGAACTCGAGTTAGATTCCTATGTTGAGGAGGATATAAAGATGCTTGAGGATGAACCTGATAAATCAACTTGGAAAAGGCATAACAACAAAGCAAAGAAAATAATAATCGATGCCGTTAAGGACCATATTCTTCCCTCCATAGCGAGGTTAAAAACCGCCTATGAAGTATTCAAGACCATTCAAGAGACATATGAGATCAATAATACAAGTAGATTACCTACCCTCAAACAACAACTCTTGAACTTAAAAATGAACAAAGGGAAATCATCACGTCTTACTTTCTGAGAATTTACGAATTAAAGGATCAACTATCTACTATTGGGAACAAAGTTGATGATATGGAGTTAACATTAATAGCTCTTAGAGGATTACCTATCTCATGGGAATCTTTTATTCAATGTATAACGGGTCGACCTTCTCTACCTAAGTTCGATCCACTAAAGAATGATTGCACTCAAGAGGAATCCCAATTAATATCAAGAGGGATCGGGCCAAATAAAGGAGGAGAGATCTAAGCTCTACATACTAAATCAAATTTCAAGAGCAACAAAAGGAAGTTCAAACATAAGAAGGGAAACTATAGCGAAAATCACAAAACCAGAGACTTCTCCAAAGTGCAGTGCTATAAATGTGATAAACTTGGACATACACAAAGGTTCTGTCCTGAGAAAAAGAAAAGCAGCAATAGCTGAAACCAAAGAAACAGAAATATCCCTATTCTTCTTGGCCTTATCAAGTGTAATGAACCTGATTTGGCCTCAACCATTACTACGATTTCCTTCTAGTGTTGAAGACGTTGCTGGTAAGAAGCGGCAGCCAACAGGAAGACACCACACTGTAACCTCAAATAGATCCAGAAACCCTACGTCTGTTGTTCACTGTATTCTGAATGCCTACGGCTGAAAGTATGGCAGCCTAGCTTGCATATGTTCAGCATTAAGGGTGCCACCTTGCCGTAACATTCATGGCGTTCACTCACCAGCAACCCCAAACAATTTCTGAAGACAATAAACTCTTCAATCGAGTCTCCAGACTAAATCCACCCTTCCAGAATATGAATCGACCTCTTCAGCAGGCCACAGTTCAATTCAGAATTTCTTCTTCTTCCAGCCACATGCAGACAGTAGAAAAGAAGAAAGAGATTGGTTATACAACAACAACCAATTATATCTTAGCTCAGAAGAATCAGTCTTCAAGAACTAAATCAATTCAGTATCAAACCCTTATACCTCAACAAGGGATTTGATTTACAAATCAGAACTTCTCCTCAAAGAAGACAAACAAAATATAATATAATCAATCGATGCTTTTCTCATCAAATGGGCTCATATTTATAATCCTCTATTGACAAAAGTTTCCCAAATGAATTCCACTCAACACAACTCCTTTTTAACAACTTACTTTAAAAACAAAAGTTTCCCAAATGAATTCCACTCAACAAAACTCTTTTTTAACAACTTCCTTTAAAAACATTATTATAATAAAGTATCATTATAATAATGTGACTTAGGCTTAAAACCAATTAA
>MU225916.1:3458458-3473891 GCA_018584345.1 Thuja plicata
AGCTAAGAGGGAGTGTTAATGTTTGTAGCTTCAGTCGTATGATCATTAGAATACATATAATATATATTGATTAATAATAATATAATATATATGTTATATTATTATTAATCATATGAAATTTAATATTAAATATTAAATTATTATATTATTCTTAATTAATAATTGATTGATGAAACAATATAAGATTGATTAAATTATAATTAATGGGAAGAGGCATGTCCTTTCTTATAAATAATAATGAATAGACATGTACCATCATGGGACATGTCTCTCCTAGCCTCATTCCCAATATAAATGAAAGAGAGATTGTTGCATTTGGAAAACATATACAATATAGAGTGCTATTACATTTGCAGCTATCCTAAAACTTAACAAAAAGGCCACTATGGGAAAGAAAAATGATTGAAGAAAATAATGTTGAACCAGATGAAATATTTAGAGAAAGTAAAAGAACAAGAAATCAGAGATACTATCTTGCACTTATGGCTGCACTTACAAAATCCGAACCATCCAATGTTGAAGAAGCTTTAACATGTCAACCCTGGAAAGATGCAATGATCGAAGAATATCAATGTATTGTAAAAAATGATGTTTGGGAAATACTACCAAGACCTAAAGGGAAATCAGTTGTTTCTTCAAGATGGTTATTCAAAATCAAATATGCTTCAGATGGTAGTATTGAAAAACATAAAGCCAGATTTGTCACCAGGGGTTTTTCTCAAAAGACCAGAATTGACTACGAAGAAACCTTTGCTCCGGTTGCTCGATATACTTCTGTGAGAACTATTATCGCCATTGTAGCATCCAAAGGGTGGAAGATACATCAAATGGATGTAAAGACAACATTTCTAAATGGTGTTATTGAAGAAGTATATATAGAACAACCAAAAGGCTTCACTACTCATGACAGTAATAGTTATGTTTGCAAATTGAAGAAAGCACTCTACAGTCTTAAGCAAGCTCCCAGGGCTTGGTATGAACGAATAGACAGTTATGTCTCCAAGTTAGGGTACTCCAAAAATGAAGTTGATCCTAACATATACTTCAAAATATCCAAAGGTGATATGGTATTCCTAGTTCTTTATGTTGATGATTTATTAATAACAGGAGAAGATCATCTTATTGCTGAATGCAAACAAGATCTCACAAATGAATTCGATATGAAGGATCGAGGACTATTACACTACTTCTTAGGGTTAGAAGTATTACAGAAAGAAAACTATATTTTTCTAAATCAAGGAAAATACACCATGGACATTTTAACCAGATCTGGCATGATGGATTGTAAACCATTAATCACTCCAATGGAAACAAATCTTCATAAACTTAGAGATGAAGCCGCAAGTTCAGAAAACAAAGATCCTACATATTATAGACAATTAATTGGATCACTTATGTACTTAGTGAATACCCGCCTTGATATCTGCTATGCCACAAATGTGTTGAGTCATTTCATGTGTGAACCAAAGAAGATTCATCTAACAGTTGCTAGACATATTCTAAGATACTTATGTGGTGCTATTGGAATGGGCTTAAAATACAAAAATGTTGAGATGCAACTTCAAGGGTTCACTGATTCTGACTAGGCTGGAAATTCAATCGATCATAAAAGCACTATAGGATGTTGTTTTAGTCTTGGTTCAGCAATGATTTCTTGGTTCAGTAGGAAACAATCAGCAGTCGCTCAAAGTTCCACTGAAGCAGAGTATATGGCTGCCTCAATGGGAGCTAGAGAAGCAGTATGGTTAAGGTAGCTACTTTTTGGAGTGTTTGGCAAGTCTCTAGAACCTACAGTGATTCATTGTGACAATCAAAGCTTCATTAAACTTTTTGTAAATCCAGTTTTTCACAATCACTCCAAACACATAGAAATTCCTTACCACTACATAAGAGATATGGCAGACAGAGATATTATCAAATTGGTTTACATCAGTACTGAAGAACAAAGTGCTGACATATTTACCAAGCCTCTTGGGAAGTTGAAAATCGAGTACTTCAAGAAGAAACTTGGTATGATAAAGTTCTGATTGATTTTGAGATTAAATCTCACTATTATGTAAATTAATATATTCATGAATAAAATAAATTTAATATTGCAATATTGTGTTTTTTGAAAGGTGACGATCTTTCGTGTGTGAGGTCACTATTGTAAGGTGACAACCTACAATGATGTGACCTATTTAAGTTATCATTTAAATCTAGTTCCAAATTTAGTCGGGGATTATGATAACATGTGCCTCAAGTTTTGATCCGGATTGCGCCGGATATCTTGACACCATTACTTATCACAAATCCAGTTCCGAATTTAGTCGGGGATTATGATAACATGTGCTTCAAGTTTTGATCCGGATTGCGCCGGATATCTTGACACCATTACTTATCACAAATCCAGTTCTGAATTGAGCCGGGGATTGTGATAATTTTATATCAGGTTGAGTACATTAAGCTTATGTTCCGGATCTTGCCGGTTATCCTGATATAAAGAGATTAAGTGTTATATCCAGTTCCGAATTGAGTCGGGGATCACATAACACTTACATCTTGAGATATTGGTTCTAATCAATCCTCTCTTGCTAAGAGGGAGCGTTAAATAATAGCTTTGATTTGATAGACTTATATATATATATATATATATATATATATATATATATATATATATATATATATATATATATATATATATTGATCAGATTCGATATGCTTGATTACATACTTTTTATATTTAATATAAAGTGAATCGGATTCTTTATATTCGACAAGGCTGTTGTTATATCGACCGTAGTCGATGTCTTACATGTATTATATATAAGTTACGATAACTATCGTATGATAATTATCGTAACACATCTATTAATATGTGTTACGATAACTATCATACAATAGTTATACGTAACGCATTAGTGTTTATGAAGCAGCGCTTTACTTTGTGGATAATCGGTATCATATGAAACGGCATGTCTATGTAAAGACATGACTGTAAGTGGCGTAAGCCACGTATAGTCATGTCTCTACATAGACATGACTATTATGTTTTATATTTATATACCTTCATATATGCTGTGGAAACATATCAATTACAGAGTTCATATTACTACCACAGCATATACGAAGAACATACATTTGCATTTATAAATCAGTAAATATTCAGAAGTAAATAATTGTGAAAAAAATAGCATATTGAATTCTCTCTAATAAAGATCTCTATTCCTAACACAATTCAATCATTGTATGTAGCTACATATTTTAATGTCCATAAATAATACTTTTAATAAAAGGTTAACTAAGCCTGAAACATGTGTGCAGAATCAAAGAGTTGTAAACAATAATGAGAAATTACCAATTAGCAGTAATATTGGATAAAATTGTATTATAAAAGTACTTTTTGAACATGCAAAGAAAAGCACACAATTTAAATAGATCAAATTTTTACTACAATTACTTACTTGGGAAGCCTTGCAAGGAGAAGATTACTTAAAATATCCACCATAACATGAAACTGGCGAGATGTCATTGTAGCAGTTATGTTCGAAGAATTAAAATAGAGCTCTTTTAAAGGCTTGAACTGCAAGAAGCAGAAATAATTACATCAAGCATACCGAAAGTAACAATTGGAAGCCCATGTTATATATTTGATCTCTAAGTTTAAAGTGAAATAACAAGAAAAAAAATAGAACATTTCAGTAATGCACCACATTCTCAAACATATAGCAAGATATGTTCCTATGTAAGCCATGTCATACATCTTTAGGTAATCTTTTGGTTCAATATCCCAACCTTCACTCATATATATAATATTTTGCCTAGAATGGCATACTTTGTGCCTAGAAAATATTTTGCAAAAATGCAAAAGCTAAATTATGCTGTATGAAAATGCCAAAAGTAATTATAAAATTGTTTTGGATATATTTTGATGCTACATAAAGCATGGACAGGACAGTAGTGAGAATTGCCACCTTTAAATCAGTTGTTCCTCCTTTATATCGTGTGTAACGGAAATACATTGTACATGGCATGAATACACGCTCCAGCAATGCACCAGTGCGCTTAAGTTCAGGGGAAGTTCTTGGAATTTTAGGAAGCCACTGTAGCCCAGCTCCAGGGTCAACATCTGTAGGTGCTACATGAGCTTGTACATGTTCTAAGATTACTGAAAGCTCCCGGCGCTTCCATGTCATTTCAGGTGCAGATCCAGGAATATGCATGCCTCCAGTTCCTAATGCTTGCTGGATCAAATCAACCCCAACATGTAATATAGAATGGAAGGAGCGAGCCAAGACACGTCCACTGGCTGCAGCAAGTAAGAATGCACCCTAGAAACACAGAAAAATAATTGTTCACAGAGGCAAAGAGATCAAACTGAAAATACATAAATCCAAATAGCAGGCATGAAATGTTCAAAATCATTTTGTGAATTACAGATGTGCTCTTGGATGAAAAGGATCATTCCACGTGGCTAGGTCAGTTTAAATCTTTAAATTCTGATTGATACAAATCCTTTCTAACATTTTGAGTAATAATATCAGAACTGTTATCTAGTTTCCTGACAAAAAAAGATTCAAAACTCAATGAGCCAAAGAAAGTACAGATTCACCATTATAAATAACATAGTGGAACCTTAGTATTAATAAAGAAGCTTTGTGAAGTTGTTGTTCCCTTACCCAATAAGAATCAAGATGAAAATAATACGAAGGACTCTTCAGAGTAAACAGACCAAAGTCTCATTTCGAAAAGAACTTAGGGCTTCTATTATGTGATCAAAATGGAAAAACTAATCACAGGAAAATCAAAACAAATATACATCAAACATTGAAATACCATATATTAATGATGCAAAATTGAGACATTGCCCTTGCCATGTAAGCAGTGATAGCAAATCCAATTTAACACAACAATAAAAGCTCACCCCATATTTCCTTAGCAGTAAGAACTTATCAAAAACCTAACCAACTAAGGTCTAAAGACTACAAATTTTTGACAGTTCATTCCGCAGAAACATCTTCCAAAGCCTTCAAATGTGACCTTAGATTTATCTTTTCACAGGGAGAAAAGAAGCAAATAATATCACAACCTATCATAAAAACAATGCACAGTTCTTAAAATATGCTCATTATTTTAACATGACAATAGAATTCCCAATGCTGCCAATCTAAATAGAGATTTACATATAAACATAAACACTAATAGCAATTCACAGTGCTGTAATTCTTGTTCAATGCTACAATTCTCTACAAGAATCCGCAATACTTTATGTAATATCAGATGTAACACAACTTGGTAACCAGGCTCCTCATGAATCTTCATTTCAGGTTAAAACATTTCCAACAATCCATACAACTCAATAAGAATTCTACGAAGAGAATTACCAACAATGTTTTGGCAATGTTATTTGAATTGTTAAGTGTTATGATATTTTGGAATTAATGCATGGCAGACACTTACTGCTGGTACGAAAATATATTTACATTAATCTTTGGCTAAAGCCACAAAGATGCATAATTGCATATTATGAAAGATAAACCATTTTTTACCCATTGACTTACATTTGCTTCTTCTGAATGAAGATTAAACTGAGGCTGAACGACATTCACCATAAAGTTCATTGTGCCCTCTTCTCCTGTCTCGTCTAAGGTCAACCCTTTAAGCAATGCTAAGGACAATCACCGGTATCAAAAGAAAGAATGAATTCATATATTTATATCTACAATGTCAGACAACTTGCAATTGCATAATTATACAAGTACATTTATAAGAAATTATTCAAATGTATTGTGCATTCACAAATTTAATGCAAGACTACAATTAGATATTATACAACACCTTATGCTCCATTTTCATAGAAAGCAAAGACTCAAATTTGATTTCAATATATTGGTAACCACTTTATGGAACATACATGACACAAAAAATGGCATACCTGATGAGGCAGATGACGAATGACCCATTTTCCTTGAAGGAGATGGGGAAGAGATTGGTTTGTCCACATGGATTGATGATGAAGAAACATTTGAACCTTTACTTTGCTTCGGAGAGGTTGACAATCTAGAAGGATCATCAGCAGGCAGTCCCGTCCTCACAAGCTTCTGTTGCTCCTCAATCATCTTCCTCTGAGCATACTGCCTAGATGGGGATGGTTTAGGAGACTCGAAGGCTTTTGATATTTCACCGACCCATGCCCAAACAGCATCTCTATTTTTTATTGTCCAAAGGAGTTTAAGTCCATACACAAACACACGTTGGCAATTGTCAGCTAATACTACATTAAAGCCATCATCATCACTGGGATCAGATAGTGTTGCATCATTCTCACTTCCGTAATCAAATTCTGACCTAACATAAGTAGCCTCAAGACTTCTTATACTTCGCCCTTCTTCCTGCCATGATAACAGCCTTGAAGGATCAACCTTTGGTGACTGCTTTCTGATAGTAAAATAGTCTGTATAAAGCAGCAAACCATCCCCATTGGATATGTCAGGAGAGATTCCATTTTCCCTACTCTGATCATTACCAACACTATCAGTTACTCCTTGTGGCTGCTTAACTCTTTTAGAATTTTGGGAACATTCTTCGACACTGCTTGTGCTTGGATCCTTCAGCTCTGCCTTCAGCACATGAAGATCTAAACCTTGGTACACTTGATCAAGAGGATCACGCTTAGATTCGAAGGCATAGCGCTGTCTCCCTCGGCTGTAACAGAGCTCATATTTTAGTTTTTTCATATTAAAGGTCAATCCATTTGCAGGATCATCACTTCCCATAGGAACATGCTTGATACAAGTAGGGGTTGCATCAACACGTAGCATAAACTCAGTCATGACTTTATCAAGGGATAAATTCCCTGATCTGGTTGATCTTGGGACTCCGAAACGAGGCCATTTTGAGAAAGAACGAATCTTATGTGGTGGATTATAATATAAATTCCACCACCTAAAAATCCATATCAAATCATGGGCACCCAAATTCACTGTTGGAACACCCATTGCCACCATACCAAATTTTCCAGGGGGCAAGACGGAAGCTGAATCATAAAAGTTCCTAGTAGTGTTGGACCTTCTGGCAGAAGACATAACCTGAGCTTTCACTTTACTACTAACCCTGTCTACATCTCCCATGGAAGAAGATACTTCTTCAACTGGTTCTGCAGAATGTGAAGGTTTCAAAGAGAAATTCCAGCGAAGAGAGAATGATGTAGAACGAAAAGGATCATAGACTTTCTTCCGGGGTTCAAGCTCACTGGGGAGTGCATGCAAATAATGGTTGAGTGGGTTCCCCGACTCGCATTCCCAATTCATTGTTATATCAAGTTGGAAGGCTGCTGAATAAATAAACCCTCCCCTGACATCAACTGGTAGTTTCAGGTCATAATTTTTCAGTAAATGCTCCAAGCTGCTAATACAAATGTTAAATTCCTTTCCATAAAATGAAAGCCGGCCTTCTGATTGTTGGATATTCATGATAGTGGCAACAATTTGCAATTTATCAATCTTTTCATATGGGTCAGTTGTTGCTAAGAAATTCCATTTAAAATCAGAACAACGGATACTATTTTTACCATGAATATAGTATCGCATATCATCCCACCAGGGCAAGCTTCTTTCCTTTTTGGCTGTTTGATTGTCAGTGTGAATACGACTTCCAGATGGAAATAGACCAGAACCAGGAATATTTCCTGAAGAGAAAGCACCGTTGTTTCGAATGCTTAAATTAGCTTTCCTAAGAGCTATGGTAAAGGCATAGCTTAGATCAGCAATAGCTGGTTCAAAACCCACCCCATATGCAACTTCTGCTTTCTCAAATTCTATTGGCAACTCAGAGTACATTTTAAGAGGTGGAGTAGTACCACTCATAGACCGTAGCATTTCAACCTTGTGCCATCTACCAATATACACATTTTGAAAATATTGAGGTGGGAATGTTGTTGCCTACATCCAAAAATTCAAGTCTCAGATTGACAGTTGCATCAATTTTGATAACTCAAATGTCCTAAATAACTATAATTCTATAACTATAACTGTGTGTGTGTGAAAATTCCACACATGGATGCATTAAATGTCAACCAACCATCAGCTAATATGTGGTTTGATTCTATTTCCTAAATTTCTGGCAACCTTGTCGTACAGAACAGTTGAAATATATCATTCTCAATGTCAATGCCAAAGGTTGAATGTGCATAACAAAGCATTAAATAAAGTATGGTTTTACAACATCACAGATTTGTTAGTACTTAATATAATTTGGTAAAGATTAAAAAACATTAAGACATACTATTATCTAATAATTGTTACTACTGTAAATGAGATTTTGAATAAATATTCAAAACAATTAATCAGCTTCAGTCTGTAGATAGTGTTTTTAACTTATATAAACAGCATAGATATGCATTATAACTGTCACTAAAATAAACCCATCATGCATGCATTAAGTTTTCATTTATCCTCTGTGCAATACCCACCTCCAAGAATTTTGATTAATTCAATCATTAAATAGGAAAATAAAGGAAATAAATTTAAGTTCATTCTAAACTTTAGCTACAATCCAAAAATAAACTTTATATGATAAATAGCCCTAAATTGATACAATATATTTTACAGAAAATAAGGTGTCCAGAATTATTAAAAAAATGGAACAGATTCAAACAAAAAATAAATGCCTTTGGAAAGAGCAAATGATAGAATTTCATTTTACTTAAAGATACACATACAAGACAACCTCAAATAAATGATGTAAGTAAAGAGAAAGATTATGTTTCTCAAAATCAAAGGGAGAAAAATTCAGAATGTGGTGCCTTTACCAAGAAAATTTAACAAATTTGCAATTGTTTCAATTTTCGCACACAGACATTTCGTCAAACACTTGCTCTAACATAGGAAATTCTGAATTTACTGATTATGAAAAGCTGTAACTAATAATTAATATCGTAGGCATTTTGACAAACAGTTGGCATGTTTTGATTTCACAATTAAATGATCACTCAAATCTCAGAGAATAATATTGAATTGCTGATGTCTGTATTTCAGATTAAAATATAAATATTTCAAGGCTGATACCACAGCATGCTGACGTTACGTCAGAAATACATATACAAAAATAAGAACTAATTTGCTGATCTTTAGGCTATAGCTAGTAAGGCTTTGGATGATGCTGGTCTGAGTACAAACACTTCGGAGAATGCAGGCGCAGCTATAGTAATTATTTGTGCCCTGAAGTTCAGAACAGCACTGCATTACGTAGATATTCTGCCCTCTATTACACCAGTCAGAGCAGTAATAAATTCCTTGTAATTCGCAAATTGATGTCAACAATCAAATTGCCAATGTGGAGACCTTCACAAACACTAAGTACGAAATGACTTCATTCCAAAACCCCATGATATCACAAATCTCCTTACCTTCCCTTTCAATACTTGCTAAAACTTTACCTTGAGGTTGGCAGCCGGCTTGAAAGTCTCTAAAGACTAGGATAAAGGCATCAATTCCCCTTGATCCTTCTTAAATCTCAATCACCTCTCTCCTACGATAAATGATACAGCTGTCTTCTACTTAGTGTAGTGGTATGGCCAACTTGCTTTGCCAATCATACCATACAATGGTACAGCAGCTTTAGGTCAGCAATATGAGAATATTCTTGTGATTGTCCCACATCTATGGTTTGACCCTTTCAAAAATTAAATTTCAAATCTTTTAGTTCAAAATATCACAATTCTATTTATAAAATATCTTCAAAATGTTATTATCTTACAAATCATAAAGATTTCTTCATTTCAGGTCCCTGCTAATAGATACGGAACAGGAAAGATATAATGCTGCTCAGGAAAAACTTCAAACATTCAGCTCCTTTGTGAATCCACCTTTCCATTGACTAGGGAAAAATCCTTCCCCAAAACCAATCTTTGGTTTAGGGTTTCAGTCCTAGGGCTGTTGTTGAACAAAAAAAAGATTTCTTCATTTCAAACTCCTACAAATAGATATGAAATTGGAAAGATAAAACACTGCTCAGCACAAACCTCAAACATCTAGTAATCTTGTGTGAATCCACCTCTACATTGGCTAAGGAGAAACCTTTCCTTGAAATTAATCTTCGCCTTAGGGTTTTTGTCCTATGGTTGTTGTTGAACAAACCTGCCAAACCTCCACAACTGGGTTTCAAGAAAATGCAAATACCAGGAATAAGGAATTGTCTCTTCACAACCTATTTTTATAGCCCCATAGGAACTTTCAAGAAATTATATTTGTTTCTCATAAATTCTCTTTTTATTTTAATTTACTTTTGAACCATATGAGTCGCTTAAAAATTAAACTAATTATATTTCCGCACAACCACCAAGTTGGGAAAAATACTAATATAGCCCAAATGTGAATCCTGATTATGCCAACATAACCTTACATTTTCAAGATATCAATATTTCTGAATGTTGGTGCTTTCCAAAACTAGCAAATTTCTCCAAGGAGTGTGGAGTGCTCCCAGAATGTAGAAAGAAAGCACCATTAGACCTATCTTGATCTCCTGAGGTCATTGCCACTATTAAAATTTCTTTTTGAAAAAGTAGGAACTCTCCAAGGAAGTTGGAGCTTCCAAAGATATTGGAATGGGCCAAAAGGAGACATTACATAGAAGTTGCAATAAATAAACTATATACTGATTAAAACATCAAATGAATATGTGCTAATAGAAGATATGTTAGCATAGCACCAGTCATTGCAAGGTCAGCTTATAATAGATAAAACACTTGCTTAAAATACAATAGACAATTTAGCATAAAATTATATTTTATGAATCTATCAACAAGAAATTTGGGCCGCGGATGGGAATAGACTTTCCTTTCAAAATCTAAAAGCACTTATATTGTATTTTATATTTTTACATTTTTTTTTATATTTTTATTTTAGCTAGTATATTAAAACATTTTTTTATTTTAATAATATTAATATATTTTAATTTTGCAAAAGGGGCATGAAACAATCTTGAGTGAGCCCCCAGTTGAGTTATTTCTTGCAGCAGCCCTCCTCTTCTTCCTCTCCCCCTCCTAGGAAGCGTAGGAAGCAGTCAGCACCCTCCCATACTTGTTCCTCGGATTATCCTTTTGTTCTGAGGTTCTTCTCAGCGGTGCAGTTTTTGTAGTGGGGACCTGGGTTCTCCCTATTGGAGTCCCGCCCACCCCCAAGCCTCCTCTTCCTTTCTCTCTTTCTCTTTCTGGGCTCTGTTGTTTGTTTGTTCTTTGTTTCTGCTGCTCCTTTTAGGGCATCATTTGGTGTCCCTGCTTTGGGCCGGTAGCCTTTCTTGTACACAGCAGTCCCTTGGACCCGCTTTGTGGTCTTTTGTTGGACATTAATATATTTATCTTATCTTATCTTGTGTGTGGCTTGTATGCATTGAAGGAGTCAGAGCCTTATGCATGAATGTCATGAATTTAATCTAGATCATACTATTCATTTTTGTATAGATAGATAGATGTGATTATTATAATGATCTCCACATACTATTACCTATTTGATTATTGCATCTCATGTTCGCGCAATGTTATTGTTAAAGATTCATATAGTTTTGTGCCACTCTGGGTATTTTTTGTGTGATGCTTGTGATATGTATACATTTAGTGTTGATGGTGCTTATATGATATTTCACTTTTGTAGATATGTATATGTATACATGATGGATGTTAATACAACTATGTGGGCAATCTAGAAGATTGTGAATCATAGAATTTCTATGTTTCAGAAGTATGTGCATTGCTTTGGCTATTATGTATGGTGCAATTGCACTCAACATGTGACCTATTGTGCAAGCACAAGTATATTTCTCCACATAAGTGAGCACGTATGGGTTACTTGCCCCAGGACAGTTATATTGGATTTGTCACATTGTGCTTGATTTGGTTGTAAACCTCTATTGTACTCAAATCAAGTGCAAGATGTGTATTGTGAGACCAAGAGTGAATTTAAAACTAAATCTGAATCAGTGGTGATTCCAAAGTTCACTTGTGTAATGTGTTAAACCATAAATGTGTGAATTTAGTGATAGTTATTCATTTCCTTGCTAATCTCAAGGAGATTTATAATGATATTCTTCTTATACAGCCAAGTTGACCTAAGAACAAGCCAACATTTTGAAAGGGGGGATGATGTTAGCAAGAAAGGAGTAAGTGCAATCACAATCTACATAGAACCTAATGCAGTTCACCGTAATGAGCTTGTGAAGCTTCATATTGAAAAGACATCATCTAGGATAGGAGTAGAATATATGGGTCTCATCTCATCAGCTAGATATTTGTATAGCAAAAGATGTAAGTAACAAAGGATAATGTGTACAGGAAAGAGATATACGATGTATGTATTGTTGGAAAGTTTTCCATTGATGTCAAGATAAGATAAGATAAATTTGTTAATGTCCAACAAAAGACCAACAAGAGTCAAACGGACTACCGAACAAAAGACACAAGGTCAGTATAGGAAAGAGATATATCATGTATATATTATTGGAAAGTTTGTCATTAATGTCAAGATAAGATAAGATAAATTTATTAATGTCCAAAAAAAGACCACCTAGGGCCAAAGGGACTGTCGAACAAAAGACAAAAGGCCAGCCCAAAGCAGAGACGCCAAACGACATCCAAGGAAAAACAACCAAAGCAAGCAAGCAACAACATAGAAAGAGAGGGGGGAAGGGATCAACAACAAGACCAGTGAAACCCTACTACAAAACCGGAACAGTAGAGAAGAACCACAAAACAGAAGGATAAGTCTGGGGGTTGTTGGGGTGCACAGAGCGTCTCTGAGACTTCTTGGAAGAGGAAGAAGAAGAGGAGGAGAGTAGTTGCCGACGATAGCTCCTCCAAGGTCTCACGGATCTGGAATAACTGCAAGGACGTGGACCAAGGTGACGCTTGGTACTGTGCGTTGACTGAAGCCCGAAGAAAAAGAAGGTGATAACTTGACAAGACTGTGAGTTGGCCGGGCGTTGACGCTGGAGCGAATGGTCTCAAAGTCTAATGGCTTCCTAAAGATAGAGGGCCAGGCATCTCTGATCAGTGAACCTGAAAAAAGTGGAGAGAGACTGGACCCCTCTGAATAGGCAGTAGAACCGCCCTCTGATCTTATAGTATATAGGACATTAGAAGATGAATTCCTCCTCCGTCTCAGCCTTGTTGATACTACATAACAAGCAAATCCTGTTCTCTTTGTCTAGTTGATGATTTGTCTCAATACGGAGCCGATCAAAGCCCACTCTAAGGGAACCAAGGGGGACCTGGAGGAAACGAGACCACTGATGAGATATGTAAGACAGATGGATAATGAGTCTGTCATGCAACTCCTAGAAGTGCTCAACATAAATGCCATCTTAGGGCGAAGTCCCCCAGTGGGGGTTAACCGTTAGTGTGGATGAACTACCTGTAAATGTTTGTTCTAATACATTTGTTCAACTCTTGTCTGGATGGCAGGAGGTGGTGAGGGGCATCAAGAGAGTACTGAAAGGGGGGGAGACGATCAATCTCAATCCCAACAAACCCATGAAGGGTCGAAGCACCAACAAACCAACCACGAGCCTGACCCAAAGAAACAGAGGCAACAACAGACTCACAGGAGCAATAAGCAAGGTAGGGGTATCGTCAGCACCCCTCCCGAGAATCGACAAACCCACAAAGGCGATGCAAGAACCAAATAAGATCACAAATAGCCCCAAGCCTGAAGGGGTGAACCCCAAACTCCACAAGAATAATATTGTAATGAATGACCCGCTTGCTCCTGATAATGTGTTGAAGAAGAATTTGGACCCACTCCACGGAAGCCAATAGGGCTCCAATAAGGAAGGTCCCCAAACTACAAACCCATAAAGAACAATAGGTCTAATCAAAGAATCCATGAGAGCCAACTTGGACGTGGTGTCCTCGAAATGATGCCAGAAACACTCTCTCTAAAGGATGACCAAAGAACCAAACTCCTTGTTGATGCAAGGCTAGATGGCAGGTCCCAAACTGAAATGGGGTCAAGAGAACTTGACCTCCAGATAAATGTAGGAAGCGGAGATCTCCACCTCTGAACCTCTAAAGAAAAAATGCAAGTGAGAAGTCTTGAGACAATTGAAAACCATCACCTTCATTTTCCCTAAATTGACCGTCGGTTGTCGTAAGTCAAAAGGTCGCAAGACAATCAAGTTGTCTCTGTAAACCTCAGGGGAGGAAGCCAAAAGAAAGACATCGTCAGTAAAGAGCTTAATAGAAATCAGAACCTAGTGGAGTACGCAACCATCCACATCGTAAGAGTGCTCCTAAAGAAACCCCTCAAGATCATCAATATAAACCCCAAAGAGAGTAGGGGATAGGGGGCAGCCCTGTTTAACACCAATGGTGCTCCTAATGCAATCAGAGAAACCACTGACGGTGCTAAGATGACCTAGAACTCTCTCATAAAGTATCATGATAGCTATGAGGAGAGCCTTTGATATACCAATGTCGTGAAGCCTCTAAAACAAGGCCAACTGGGGAACCGAGTCAAAAGCCTTGCAAAAATCCACAAAGCAGCAATAAAACTTTGCAGAGCGATGTCGAGCCTCCTCAATAATGGCCCGAAGAGTGAAAATGTGGTCTATGGTCTGATATTCAATTCTAAAACTTGTCTGCCCTCTAGCACGGATGCCCCACAGGTCCAACTCCCTGGAAAGAATACCGTGTAAAACTGTGTAAAACTGACATACAATTTGGAGAAAGTGTGGCCACCATGAGGGTCCTGTAGTTGTTAGGGTCTGAAGTCGGGCCCGATTTGTGAATCGGGTGAATAATGTGGTGTGACTAAGACGGGGGAAGCCCAGTGCAGACAACATGGTTGAAGATGTCGGATAAGTAAGAGCCTAAGACAGTGTGGCCATGCTTGAGAACTCCGCCCGAAACCCCTCCTCATCGGCCACTCTACATTTCTTGAGATTCCTTACAAACTCCCTGATGTTCATAGGGGTGAAAAGATGACAAGAAGTAGGGGAGGAGACATGGATGAGGGGCTGGCCAAGGATATCATAGAGAGATGAAGTGTGGGAGACCAAGGAGCCATGGCGTAACGCAGCAAGAAGGGGAGCGGCAAGGGAAAAGCGTGCGCAAAAAGGATTTGGCGGAATGGATAAGAGACGTACAGAGGGCTTTCCTACATTGAGAGATGTAAAGGCACTTCTTGCATCAGAGGAGGTGGCGGTAAAAAAATTTCAGCCTAGCCTAGGATGGGTGGTGATGGATGAAAGCATCTCGCAAGACTAGATGGTGAGCTCTACAATCCTCGTTGTGCCATTTATTCATAGGAGAAGTGTTCTTAGGCCTGGAAGAAGGGAACTGAGGGAGTGATGGAATGAGGAAAAGACAAAATGGCAACTTCCCAAATAGAGGCTGAGAGGAGGTCAAACTTGGTAGTGGCGCACTCAAGAGGGGAAAAGTGGGTGTTGGAGGGGAGGAGTTGCC
>MU225916.1:3501440-3545708 GCA_018584345.1 Thuja plicata
TCCAATGCCCTGAAAAACCTAACATCTATTGGTCCTCAAACACAGAGTGTTCAAGTGTGGCCTCCTCTAACCTACTTGGTTTGAAATCATTATCTCGTTACTATTACAGTATTACTCTAACTGAAAGCAAAATCTTTTGCCATCAATCTGTGACATTATATGTGTGAAATCGTGAATAGATGTGAGATAACATATTCAGATATTCTGGCCATTTAATTCGTATGCTGAACTTCTAGATGGAAACCTTTAAAAAACATATTTGCATGAAATAGTTGGAACCCAAGCAAAACATTTTTAACTTCTTGTAAGAAAAATGACAGAAATTGGAAAATAAAAATGCAGTGGCAGGGGGGATGTATATAATATTCTGTTTGTGGAATTAATGATTAGCATTTGAATCTGAAGCAGGAAACTTGCTTTAAAGAGGTAAGTTGACAGGATTCATGCCTGTGTAGTGTTGTTAGATGTACCCCTAATTTGTTAGCATCCCAAATGAAGCTTCTGTACTCGTGTCACACTCCATTCAATGATTGTAGCTGTTTACTATGGATTCATTTAAAGAGCATCTTTTTCCTTAAGATCAACGTAAAGCCAGTGCAAAAAAGAAAGTCTTTACTATAACTCAGCAAATCTACTTAGGCACGCAGCAAAGGATCTCCTAGAATGGCACACAATCTGACCATAATCTAAATAGTTAGGAAAGATAGATTGAGCTCCCAAGAAAATTGAATTATATGGTTGAACATGCTTCTAAGCTAGATAACCTGCATATTTCTAATTGTATCAGATAATCCTATGTCTTCCTGATTCTATGAATCGCATCCTAGGATCTGCATGCTCTGCTTTGGAGCATCCAGGAGAAAGTTATCAATCATTTCTAATATTTCAGGTAGAAGAAAGCCTCAAAAGACAAACATTGACAACTCAACCATACATTAGACTATGCAACATATGAAGAGTATTGACCAACGTTTTCAGTAGCAGCTTGAGAGCAGTGTGGAGAAACATTATTTAACCAGCCACGAGGAATAAAAATGATCAATTTCCATGTTCTAATAGCAGTTATTTACATTTGAAATTAAGGAATTATAGAATCATTGCGAAGGCTATGAAGGCTAGTATCATTTTTTAATGGGATAGCATGTTTTGACCATCCTAATTCTCTTTATATAATTTCATCTTATTTACTGACCTCGAAAAATAGTGAAAACTGTGCTTCCATTCTCAAACCAGTCAAGAATTATTATTGGGATACGGGAAGCCCACCCCTCCACTACATACTTTGTAGTCACACTTCATTGCTGTGGGGGTGTATATAATATTCTATTTGTGGAGCTATTGATCCACATTTAAATCCACTTGTTATAATGAGGTAACTTGACAGTATTGATAACTGTGCACTGTTGTTAGGTGAACAATCTTATACCTTGCAAATTGAAATAGCCTAAGGCAACTGAGGCATCCACAAAGCTTGTTAGCCTTCCAACCACCATCTTTTGCGCCTGCTTCACACCACATTTCAATGACCATAACATACCCATTGTTTGTACCATCTACACAAACTGATATCAACCTTTTCATTCCTCTCACTGCTTGCTCCATTCATCTACAGCAAATATTACCTGATCACAGTTTACTCCAGATAAGGTTAAACAACATCTTTTTCTGAAGATCCTTCTAATGCCAGCGCACAAAAAAACAAAAAGAAAATGTTAACTCTGGCTCGGGATATCTTTTAGGTAGATGGAAGAGGATCTCCTCAAATTGCAAAGTGTGATCACAATTGAAATATTTTGGAAGAGATAGATTCAACTCACAGCGCTCATGGGTTTGAAGGATACTTTCTCAGAATTGCCAGAAAAGTTACTTTATATACTGCTAAAGTAGACAATCCTTGT
This sequence comes from Thuja plicata, assembly GCA_018584345.1. Taxonomy (NCBI): domain Eukaryota; kingdom Viridiplantae; phylum Streptophyta; class Pinopsida; order Cupressales; family Cupressaceae; genus Thuja; species Thuja plicata. The sequence goes on from MU225916.1 coordinate 3,503,339, forward strand.
TTTCCATAATTCTGTCAGATAATCCAGTTTTTTCCTAAATCCATCTATCACACCCAAGGATCTTCATGTTCCAATTTGGAGCATCCAATGGAATTTTATCAGTAATTTGTGACATTCCAGCCAGAAGAAAGGTATAAAAGATACGTGAACACTGCCAACTCTAGAATACGTAGCTTAAACAACCTAAGAAAAGCATGGAGCAACAGCTTCACTAATTGCTTGAGAACAGCCTGGAAAAATATTACAAAAAGTAATCACAAAGAATCGAAATTTTCAAATTCAGAGTTTTACAAACAGTGCTATTTGCATTTGAAAGTAAGGAATGGTAAAATCATTTTACAGAGCAGTGTCACCTTTTGAATACTCTGCATGTGAAAAACTATCATAATCTATTTTTATTTACTGACCAAAAAGTAACTGTGCAAACTGTGCTTATGTCATTAAGTAAAATACTAGATGGGATACAGGAAGGCTCACTAAACCATTACATATAGGATCAAAGGCCATAACTTCCAAATTATATCAGTTTACTGTCTTTTAAAGCTATGGATTCATGAAAATATCTCTGTTGATTTGACTTCAACGGTTTGGATTTATCTCTGTTCATTGCTCGAGTATTCAAGCCACGTGTTGAAGGCAAGAGTCATTGGTGTTATCGTTTTACTGTGTTAGAAATATATGTAAACATATCAATGTAAGCAGTAAGTTGAGAGAACCGGTTGTTGGTTGTAACCAATGTGGACAGTTGTAACTACCAGCAGCACCAATTGAAACTTCTAGTTAGTGTTGATAGAGAAAAGGATATGTTATATAAGTTGCTTAAGGTCAATGGTGAGAGTGGGTGTATGCATGAAAAGAATATCATTGATAGAAAAATTCTGATGCAGAGTGAAGGAGACATTGACTAGCTCCTCTTGTGCGGTGGATTCTTTTGTGTGTTTGCCTGTTGTGTTGTGCTTCCGCCGTGATGTGCTACTTCCTATATATTTTGTTTAGATTTCTATAGACGACCCTTGTTTCTCTGTCAGTGCAAGGTGATAAAGGAATCGACTTGTTGTGACATTCCTCTATTTGTAATATGTATCTTATTTCTTCTATATGTCGTATACATGTTATGTCATGCACATGCTACTATTCATAAATGTGCCTTTGTATTGTCTGATTACGGATGACGTAAAGCAGTAGTAAACATTCTTTTTGGTCTCCGCAATGCTAGCCCAAAAAGACTCTTCTTTGTATCTCTTACGTGATCTTCTTCCATTGTGCTCGTAGTTCAACTACCTTTGGGGGATGATGTCAAATCATTTTGATATAATTCTTGGTATACATGAGTTATCATCTGATCATACTGACACCAGATTTAGTAGATCCCTTTTGTGCTCTTTTTGTCACGTGTTTCATTTCCCTTGGTTTGCCCTTTCTTGGGGGCATTTCATAGTGGAAACATCTCTTGTGGGTACATGTATGCTTCATTAAAGACATTACTCCCGTTAAGGCATTTGCAATCGCCTTAATGTGGGGGCATACACTTCGCTCCTTGTTTCACATTATCCACACACAATCACACAATGATTCAATGCAATCTCTTATGCCGACAGCTAAAGAGACAATGTTTTCCATGGTTTCATTCTTTACATTACATTATCATGCCCTGTGCATTATCCAATAGATCCCTTTGGAGACTATGCTTTACTTAGGATTGATTTCTCTTTTTTTGGATCCCTTTCGAAGACAATGCTTTCCTCATTTTGGCAGATTTCCTAAGTGGACTATGCTTCGCTTTGTTATCCTTTTTCGATGGGTTGACTAGCATAATACAACTTGCTAGACCTTCAATTCCATCTTTTGCAACATCTTTTCTTCATGACGCATAGTAAGTCAAAACCTTACTAGGCTATTTGGCCATGTCTCTCTTTCTTTTCTCTCGCTTTTTGAGTGTTGCCTCTTTAATCCTAGTTTTGAATTTGATGATGACCTAAGTTGCTTGGGGGCTCGGTGTCTCCTTGTCTCCTTAACCTTGATAAAAAAATTCAAATGCATTGATCTACTTTACTGTGAAAATGAGGTTATCTCATACTCTTGCTAAAGTGGGGGCTAAATGTACCGTCCGTCATGTCCGTTATGCTTGATCCAGCTACCCACCGCCTTCATTTTCGGCGTCTTTTCCTCCATCCCGACTCCCAATTCCAATTTGGGCCTTTTCTAGAGGGAAGAGGATGCTCCTCTTCCCTGATGTTTGGCCCCAAATTGGAACCGGGGGCCCGTCTTGTGAATTTAGCAGGATTTCTCAATCTATGTCGACCTCCTCTAAGTTTTGAGCTTCAAAATGTTGTGAGAGGTATAAAAGTAGCCTACCTCTCCTCATTTAGACATAAGACAAGTTGGGATTTCAAGTGCTCTCCTACAATTTCATATTCAAGCATTCAAGATCAAGTTTTCAAGCATTCCTAGCCACTTTGAGGGCAATCTTCTCCATTGTAACAAGCTTCTCTCCCATGATGGCCAAGTAGAGGAGTTCTCAAGCAAGCAAGATCCTTTGTTAATCTACATGCATTCATACATTCATTCTCCAAGGCAAGAGTCTATCAAGCATAACAACATTGAAGATCTTTGAGAAGTATTCACGGATCTATGCATTTGTGAAAGGCATCCTTAATTCTTTTTTACATTCCAAGATTCAAAGTCGACATACGACTACATTCAAGCAAAATACAAGCATCTTCAAAGACATCTCAATCTCGATATCATTTTATGGAGGTATACACATTTACCAAACAGATCTAATATTTACCTTACATACTTTCCTTTCAAGCAATTCCATTTATGTTTCAAGGTTGATTCCTCAATCAAGGTTTGACCAAGGCAGACCCTTTTCAACCCAACATTTCCCCATTTTTTTGTGTGCAGGAACAGGTGGCCAACACATCAAGACCGAATTCAGAAAGTATAGGATCTAACGGACACTCTGTAACTGAGTTCAATCAAAAGTGTTGGGAATAAGATTTTTTTTACACCCTCTTCCTGGGAACAGGACGCCCTAGGTGACATGTTCCTTGCAAATCAGCCTCAAACTGAAATCACAGATTAGTGATGCTATCTGGTTGTTTTTGGTACCTGTAGGTGACTGTCTGTTTTCTGTCAATCTGTGTATTTTGAAACTTGTCATATTTTCCTATTTAGTCTTCTATCTAAAATTAGGCAATCATTTTCCCCTAATCAATTCATACATTACACAAAATAGCGAAGGATCATTGCAACCGCTCAGTGCTTAAGTCCTACTTGAGCCTTGTTTGTCATTTTCCTTCCGATTGTGCAATAGTAAAGAGAAATGGTTAGGTGATGCACTGGGGAACCATTCTAAAACCTCTTGTCGTTTGCCTAACCACCTTTTTCTTATTGTACACAAACAAACATCAAGAAGGATCACAGAAATGAATACATATCATCAATACTCCAAAAAGGAATTAAAATCATATTTAAGTGTTAGCAAGTATCATGTAACAAGTGGTATGTTGTAACATATCTATGCATCAATTTTGATTCACAGAATATTATATCAGAATACTGTTAGGAATAAGGTGTTGATATATATATATATATATATATATATATATATTGTAGCATTAATATCAATTATAATAGTGAAATCAGAAATATACATATATATTGGTTATGTTGTATTTTATTTCTACATATACATATCATAGTTGCACGGAGACCCATCTCCAACCCTTGGGGACGCATCTCGAAAACTGAGACACGTCTCCAATGCCAGAGAATTTCTCCAAGACATCTCCAATTGTAAGAAACTATCAACTGTGGTCTCCTGAAGACTCTCGTTGTCTTTCACACAAAAGGTGCCGACTCCCGTACAAATAAAACGAAGATCCCTAAAAGTTAAAAATTAAATGCACTGGGAAGCTAGAAAATAAACACAACATAGAAGGGAAAATAGGAGCCAACACAAGGCAGGAGTCGACGCGAGCTAACAAGACCACAAGTATTTGCCATTTAGCTATTTGCGGTTTGATTCAAAACTCAAGAGATACCCATATTTTCTATATTCTTCTTGTTCTTTTAATTTGTTTATGTAGTCTTTGATGTATACACAATGGGAGTGAATTCTATTAGATCCTTGAGAGTCGGGAACTTCCCTATGATATTCATTTTCTTTCTTCATTCTTGTGAGTATGTCTAAATTCAAATTCTCGTATATATAATCTATATTCACATTCCCATATATATTATCACATAGAATAATAAAAGGATTTGCAGTGTTGAAAGAATCAACTTGTTGGTTTGGGGCTATTGCCTTCAATTACCTTATAGACTTTGTCTATGTTCATATATATAATCCATTTGTAGTTAGTACACTTCTAGCCATTCCTTAATCACTCGCTATAGCCCCTTAAGAGGACAGGTTGGTTTTGTGTAGGGAGAGGCGGAGTAATTCCTCACAAGGTAGGTGAATCCCAAGACGGGGTAAGGACATCTAATTTTGAAACCTTGAGGGAGAAGTCCCAAAATGGGTATGAGCATGTGTTTCGGAAGCCTTGAAGGGAGCCTACTTGTAGACTGGTTTTCGAGCGCCCTATGACAACTAAAACCCCATGTTAAGGAAAGAAGTTAGGAATTGGGGCTTAAGTAAGTTACGTGTCAAATGTATTCTGAATCAATTGTTTCTACATAGTGATGTATCTTAATTATTGGGAAATTGGCAGTCTCCTAGTAAGGAACAATACAAAGACTAAGTTAAATTTCTATTTTCTAAGCACAAGCCAAACCTTAGTTAGAAATTTTAGGGTAAATCAAGTAAAGTTCCAATAGGGGATATTACAGTAAATATGAATCAATGAATGTCCTTTAGTTAAAAAGAAGGATCTAACAATACATGAATTCCCCTGTATCCTCCTTGTCTGCATATATTCATGTGTATACTTTGTGTTATATGTGAATGCTATGTGTCTGCATATATTCATTTGTATACTTTATGTTTTTATGTGTATGCTCTGTGTCTGGTTAATACCTAATGTGTTTCCAGCATAGTTTGAAAACTCTTTGGACTCACCTCAAACTCGTGAGCGAGCCGAGTCGACTCGCCATGGACTCGTGAGCCGAGACCGAGCGAGTCTGAACCTTGGACTCCCAAGTTTTTGACATGAACTCTACCCGAGTTTAATCGGTTCTCTTGAGTCTTTGCAAATGACTCTCGATGCAGTCTTCAAATGCACAGTCAGCCTTAAAACATGTTTTCTTTCACTTTTCCTCACCTTTGTTATCTGTCATTGCTCAAAATAGATCTGTAAGGTTTGAATAAGGTAAAGAAACAAGATCAAAGCAGCAAAAGACGAGGACTTTGATCTTGAAGAAGAAGAATCAACTCATCATTTAGATACCTCAGCACCTACTAGTTCAAGGCCTGAAAAATTGAGTTACATTATGAGAGGAAAGAGGAAGATGTAGTCTTTAGTTTGTTGTTTTTCACATTTGGACATATCATTATATGTAATTTTATAAACATTTATAAACTTATGCTGCTGTTATACATTTTAAAGTTCGAAACTATGAGTACGAGTGATGAAATTTCAAATATTGAGTGTTTGGGGATCATATGACATATATAATGTTTCAATTATGGCTCTTATGTTCTCTAAATGCATTAATTTCTTTTTGCCTTTTTGTAAAACTCCAAGTTTTTTCTTTTGTAGAGTCCTTTCCCAAATTTTTGCTGAGTCTGAGTCCAATTTTTTGGTCTACCGAGTTCGAGGGGAGTCTGAGATTTCCAATATGTCTATGTAATGTCCCCTTTCAAGATAACTAGGGATTATGGAACAATTACTTCAATTCCCTAGAATTACAATATCTGATTTTGAAACAAACTTGTGTGATTGAGAATATGAATACAATTTAAATTATATATAAAATGACAGCTATCAATGTTGCTTGCTATCTCTAATATATGTAATTGAATGTATGCTTGATTAAATTGATGTAATTGCACCAAGTGTAATGATCTCTTACGATCTCTACTATGTCAAGTATGGCAATATTAATATGCAATGAGATGCAATATAATATTGCTTATAGCAATATGTATTTTGTTGTCTAGACACTTAAAACACACAACAGATGATAGGAGATACTCGTCATTCTTCATAACAATTATAAATCGCACCCTTCATTATCACTTTGGATGTCGATTAGACTTTGCACTCTTAATCGCATCCTTTACATGATATAATCAGTATTGGTTTGTTATCATAAACATTGCACTATGAAAATCTCCAACTAGTCATTGTTGCTAACGTCGTCTCGCTTCAGAATAATATTAGTTTATGACATTGTGTTTGCTGATAGTTAACGACTGATTAGTATAGTTAACGACTAATTAGTATCATGCCTTTTCATACAATATCAGTTAGACTTAAGAATGTTATACTTAGTTGATGCTAATTGTTATCAAGATATCGATTACCAACATAATTATAATATTGATTGGTCTTCTCCTTACTTATCGATACAATATGCTTGATCAAACTTGTCGATGTTGTTTAGGGGTGTCTTATTACTAGACAAGTCGCTGTCTAAGTAAACCTATAATCATCGTTTGACTAGTCACTTGATTAGTTTCTTTATCCTTATCAATCTTCACCCTTGATCAATATTGCCATCTATCTGTGTAACCTTATATTCTTCCCATCGATGCTAGGCCATTATACTTATCTTTAGTTAGTCTTCTGTTTTGATTAACCATGGAGTCGTGATTATCATAATGGAGTTAATGCAAATCAATATAGCCCTTCTCATACATAGTCCTTATTCTGACATTTGATATTGGCCATTCTATTCTTTGATGCTTCAAAAGGACATCCAACATTGATGGTTATGCCATTTGATTATTGATGTGCAAAATTAGTCATTGACTAGTCGATGCTATAATCTCCTTGTTGCTTTGTCAATGTCAGATCTTTATAGATGCTTCCCTTCATGGATTTATGCAATCGATGTTAATATGATTCATGAGTGTTGTTGGATGAATCATAGATATACCTAGATTGATCTGTTATGGTTACTACTTCAATTGATGCCTAACTTTGAGATGTCATGCTAAATATCTTCTATAATTGTTGACCAGTTGATCTACACAATGGTGATCTTTTGAAGGTGTTGATGATGTTGATATTATGGTCTTTACGGCAAATATCTTATACCTTGGATAATAATAATAAATATATAGAATATATATTTATTATTATAATTTGATATATATAAATAATAATAGTAAATATAAGAGAATATTTATTGTTTATTAATAAGATCAATTTTATATGCTTAAATGGTTTAATTTAAATAATAAATTAAAGGGGGCCCAAGTCGTCCTCTTGGATAAATATATTTATTATTTAAATTATCCAAGTCGGCCTCTTGAAGAGGCACTCCATTTGCATATACAAGTAAATCGATTCTTGGTCAAGAACATACCAAAAACATAACATTTGTTCTGATCATTGAATCCATGATTACATCTCCTTGTGCGAATCTCTTTTAGCAATTTCTGAAGCAAATCGTGCGAACTATAGTGCTGAACATTGGTTCACAGCTTGGTCCGAAATTCTCAAGGTTGGATGCGATTATGATGCAGTCCTATACCTTGTGATTTTTAATCAGAATTGTGTGAGTGATTCACTCAATAAGATTGTGCATTGAAGGTGTGAATTCATGAGCGAATTCACCAGCATTTTATGAGCAGCGATATACATTGGATCTGCAATATACATATTGGCAGCGATATATATATATCATCAGCAAGCATTGGAGTGCAAATTAAGGGTGCGATTTACTCCAGCATTAGTCAGTAAATTATCCCTGCATAAAGGAGTGATTTCAAGGATTGATAAGAGCGAACTCCAACAGCAAACCCTTGCATTATAAGAAGCGAATTTCAGGGCTGAAATTCGAACTTTTAGGGATCAAAGATCTTTGTGATTACAAGCAATTCATACATCTGAGCAGATTGCAGATGAGAGTTCAGATCGATAGAAATTGAAAAGAAGTCCTAGGTGGGCAGATTTGGTTTACATATTGAGTACACATATCGAAGGGTTTGAAGGCATAGATTTGACGACAATCTCAGAGCCACAATCCGGGTATTTTCTCTCTTTGTTTGTGATTATCATATTATATCTTGTGCTTAGCCTTGATCGATCTCTATAGATTAAATATTCCTTATAATAATCTGGAAAATATTAACAGATGATAGTGTTGATCCCTTGTAGCTTTCCCATATAATATGGATTGTCTTATCAAGAAAGAATCAAGATGCATACTTGGTGTGATTGACATGTTGTTCACTATCTTTCTTAGAAAGGTGATCATCATCTTGGACTAATCCATATTCGTCCTAGAGCAACTATAAAAATCATCTTATTTATAAGACTTCACGATTTTCTGAATATTTTATTCTTCTACTAATAACTTATGCACATCTACTTCTAAGTGTCAATTTGCTATGTATCTACTTTTGCTAACTTCTAACTGGCTATTGGTGTTCGAGGATTGTGTAATGTCCCGGATTTCAAGATTTATGATATTAAATTAATAATATTAATTATTTAAATATTGGTAATTATATACTAATATTAAATAATTAATAATTAATATTTTATTAGTAGTTATAATCTCGAAGAAGTTACATTACGGGAATCTTTTCCCTTATAATGGATTGTGGGGAGAAGGGTGATAGACTGGAATATCTTAAAAAAAATACAAGTTACGGGAATAAGACAGATTTTGCTCTTTGCTTGAAGAAGAGACAAAATTAACTTTCCTTTCGTTGGACTACGTCCGGCCTAGTGGAAATCGATTTGGGAGAAATAAGGCGAATTAAAGAAGGTTGAATGCCAGGTGTTGTAACAAAAGGGAGCCAGATCGAGTGGAATCTCTGTGCAAACCTCTTCCATTGCGCACAGCATGACCCGACAGAACTCAGGGGTCCTGTGCTAGACGACAAGGAATGTCGATTCATGAAGGTTGAACGGCTTGGGTCAAACGACCAGAAGTGACGCGATTGGGATGTTCGGGTGGCACGACAGACAGGCATCTAAGACAATACACAGAAACGTCATAAACAACTGGACACATCAGCAGGGTAATAACTGGAGATACAATTACATCTCATACCAGGTACCGACGCCCGTTCATATCCAAGTTTCATATGTAATATTCAAATTTCTCAGAAGTATATATTCATTACAATTGATGAGTAAATTGGTTGATAATGTAAGGTGGCTGTAATTGTTTATTACGAATAGAGTAATCTGAGTCATGTAATTATTTATCTACGTTCACACTTCCATATATAATCAAACATATAGAACAGTGGATCTGTGAAGATTGCATCAGTATTCAGGGAATTTTACAGATAGAATAGTGAGTTGTGATCTATAACAGTAATGGGGATTTTACATGGTATCAGAGCTTTAGTCCTGCCAGCCTGTGTGGTCAGAACAATTTAAAAACCAGATATGGGGTCAGAAGAAAACATTTATTTGGTTAATGCTCTATTAGAACCCATTGACAAGCTTCGCACTCAGCAACCCAGGAAAATTATTTACAACATCCTGACTAAACTAGAAGGCAGTTTGTATCTAGTGGAACGATCACATTCACCACTTGTGCATTTTTCTTTCACTTCAGTAAAATTTGCTTTGAATCAAAATTGGTTGGTGATGCATTCTGATGCAGACATCAGATTGATAATGGCTTCATGTTTTTGTGAAATTTTGAGAATTACGACTCCACATCTGCCCTACAATGTTATTACAATGAAGAAGATTTTGTCCTTAATAATTGATAACTTTCAAGATCTAGATGATCTTCATACTTCAAGAAGGTTTTGCATGCTGAAACTATTTGCAGAAGTCAAGGTTAGTAACATCCTGTTGGATTTAGGCTTGCATGATTTGATTTATGATATGTTTCATAATTTCCTGGTTTTGAACAGAAGGACAAATGAAAAAGAGGTTATTACAGCTATGCAGGATATTATGATTCAAACTATTAATGAGAGTGAAACAATTTCCCAATCTCTTTTATCATTATTATGGAGTTTTCTTAATCAGGAATGTGCTATGTCCTCATCTGCGTACTCACTGGTTTGCAATGTAGTCAGGTGTTGCGAGGGAAAGCTCAAGTCCCTTGGGCAGGAAGAAGAGCAGCCGAAGGATGGTCTCACTCATGATGAATGTGGAAAAGAGTTTCAGGGAGTCAGCAAAGAGATACAAGACAAAGGGGTTATATATGATTACACACAAGAGGAAGTTGAATCATTTTGCGTTACGGAACAACAACAAAATGAATCATCTCAGGATGGATGTGAAAGTGAATTTCAGAAAGCTCGTACAAAATCACAAGAGAAAGAAATTGCCTATGAGGACATACAGAACTAAGTTGAATCTTGTGTTACAAATCAGTGCGATTACGCAACTATACAGTCTAATGAAACTAAAGAGGTGAGCCCGAGTTTTTATGTGGGTGAATTAGAAATCAGTATTGATGAATATAAAACAGGGAACAATCATGCTCTCGAGGTTGAGGAATCTAGGGTAACGTCAAGTGAGTTAACTATTCATGATGTGGGAAGTGTCACTGTTGAAGTAAACGAGACCAAAAGTTTATTAGGTGATACAGGCACTAGTTACTATGATAACTGTGAATCTTTGCCAAGGCGAGATTTTCAGGATCAACTGGTGGTGACAGAGGAAAGGATTGTGCAGGTGTTGTCAAGAACTGACACTGCTCATAAACAAATTGAAAATCTTATATGGAGTTTTCAGCTGAAGGAAAAGAAGAATGGAGTTACAAATGGGATTTCCAATACACAGTTACAAGCGTTCAAGGAAGAATTAGAGATGACAAAATTTGAATACTTGCTATTACTCAGGTACAGGGACGTCGCTATCAGGTCTTCTGAAGATAAGGACAAAGAGATTAGTGATTTGTGTTTACAATTGAGTATAGCTTACGCAGAGAGAATGACAAGTGAACATGTCATCCCTTCAAGAATTGGGGAAGTGCAACAAGTAGAGGGCATTAATGGCATCAGTCAGGAAGATTTGTTGTCACAGGATTTAGGGTTTTCACATTCGGTAAAGGACTCAGAACATCAAAGTGAACAGGTTGAAGGATTTAGTGAGGAATTGGTGGTTATAGGTATTGAGCCCAAGGAATTGATGATTGGGAGTAAACATGTAGAAAGGACCCTCTTGCAGTGTAATGATTGGTTGGAAAAAGCCAAACACGCAAAATTAATAGCTGCTCAAGCAAGAGAGAATTCGCAAAGAATTAAGGAACGGTATAGGAACAAGGAATCACATACAAATTCAGAACTGACTATTCCAGTGAATACTTTTGAGGATGAACAATCAAACTTTTAGTTAGAGTTTCAAACAGTGTTGGCGATCTGGGTAGATGATGCACCGCAAGTATTGAACCCTTATGAGTTTCTTGGTTCTTTTGTTCAGAAGGATATAATGATTCATAACAATGATATGAAATCAGTTTCACCACTGCTATACTTGTTGAGTAGTGTTGGTTGCACAAGTCATATCAGGGTATGGATAAGAGCTAAGAAGTTTAATGACGAATCCTTGATGAATCATGTTACTCTTTCCTTTTTGACATCTACTACTGAAGATGGTATTCGGATTTGGGATCCTGAGCCTGGCAGACTTGGCAGAGGATTTCACATTGAAGCACATGTTCGATATCTCCGAATGAAGCAGCAAAGTTGGGTTAGAGAATTTGGAAGATTGGTTTGGGATCCAGGAATTCTGGTTCAGATGACAAAATCAAACAGGTTGACATTCAATTGCTTGAGGACAAGCAATCTTGGGACGGGAGGACTTGTAATGTCCCGGATTTCAAAATTTATGATATTTAATTAATAATATTAATTATTTAAATATTGGTAATTATATACTAATATTAAATAATTAATAATTAATATTTTATTAGTAGTTATAATCTCGAAGAAGTTACATTACGGGAATCTTTTCCCTTATAATGGATTGTGGGGAGAAGGATGATAGACTGGAATATCTTAAAAAAATACGGGTTACGGGAATAAGACAGATTTTGCTCTTTGCTTGAAGAAGAGACAAAATTAACTTTCCTTTCGTTGGACTACGTCCGGCCTAATGGAAATCGATTTGGGAGAAATAAGGCGAATTAAAGAAGGTTGAATGCCAGGTGTTGTAACAAAAGGGAGCCAAATCGAGTGGAATCTTTGCGCAAACCTCTTCCATTACGCACGGCATGACCCGACAGAACTTGGGGGTCCTGTGCTAGACGACAAGGAGTGTCGATTCATGAAGGTTGAACGGCTTGGGTCAAACGACCAGAAGTGACGCAATTGGGATGTTTGGGTGGCACAACAGACAGGCATCTAGCACAATACACAAAAACGTCATAAACAGCTGGACACATCAGCGGGCTAATAACTGGAGATACAATTACATCTCATACCAGGTACCGATGCCCGTTCATATCCAAGTTTCATATGTAATATTCAAATTTCTCAGAAGTATATATTCATTACAATTGATGAGTAAATTGGTTGATAATGTAAGGTGGCTGTAATTGTTTATTACAAATAGAGTAATCTGAGTCATGTAATTATTTATCTACGTTCACACTTCCATATATAATCAAACATATAGAACAGTGGGTCTGTGAAGATTGCATCAGTATTCAGGGAATTTTACAGATAGAATAGTGAGTTGTGATCTATAACAGTAATGGGGATTTTACAGATTGTCATTCCTTGACCACAAAAGTACTTAATTATGTTTATACTATTGGTTTTAGAATGGGGACATCACAGTCTACCCCAACGATTACTTGGTTGACAAGATTAAAAACAAACATTGCTTGAGGACGAGCAATCTTGGGTGCGGTGGACTATGATGTCCCCTTTTTAGAAAAGGATTTAATAATAAATAATCATAATATTAAAAAAAATAACTAATATAATTACAAATAAATTAAGTTTAATAAAAGGTCGAGGCATGCAATGAAGAGTTGTTACTCCCTCAAAATAAGATATAAAAGGGAGAAGAGTTTATTTGAAGGGGGATATATGGAGGCAAGAAGAAAGAATGGAGCAAAGGAATTAAGGAAGCATTGATGGAAGATGAAGAAAATGGGAAGAAGATAAGGAACTGACTCTTTCAAAGGGGCAACAATGATGAAGGGTTGTGACCCTTTTGAAGGGTGGTAATTGTGAAAGGTTGTGACCATTATGAAGAGGTGTGACTCTCCCTCACATTGGAGGATATAAAGGGGAGAAGATTTCATTTGAGGGGGGAGATAACGTAGGGGAGATCCTTTTGGGGAATAATATATTATTCTCAGAGGCAGCAATGAAAAGTAGTGACTCAATTCTTATGAAAGATGGCGACCCTTCCACCAATAAGGTATAAAGGAGAATTCATTCCAAGGATTGAATGAAAAGAAGGTCAAAGGTAGACTTGGAGCAAAATAGAACAGAAAAAAAAGCATCGAAGAACATCAAGTGAGATTCGAAGTATCTACAGCAGTTGGCGATCTGGTAAACGTAGTGGCAATCAAGGAAAGGAAAGAAGACACATCGAAGAAGACAATCAGCATTCAATCTAATACAAATTACAAAACTCAAAAATTAATATATCACACAGTAGTTTACAAACTAGTCAAATATTGTGGTATGAACTAGAATGCATAACAATATGAATTGGCTAATTTGTTATTGGACTGTCATTTGATAGGAAGTAGGAATGTATGCAGATATTCCATTGCTTCTAATGTATAATTAATAATGAAGTAGGAATCTATGCATAATTAATGTTGATGAAGATTCCTTTAAGCTTATAAGTTTATAACCAATCCACTGTTCCATTATGGTGGGGAGACTATACATACAGGGAGTGCAAGTAGCATAAATGTCCATTTGAATAGTGGTAAACCTGAGGGGGCTGGAAGGCCAAATCGCGGGTGTCATTACTGTGCTCCTAGGCTTGATGGATAGGCTCAATGCACCTTGTATGATCTCTAAAAAACTCATAGCTTTTGTTTTTGGTACCTGTAGGTGACTGTCTATTTTCTGTCAGTCTGTTGTATTGGTAACTAACTTGGTTGCAGGCTCTAAATCAAGGCGTCAATCCATATCTTATTTAGAAACTCCAAGGCAAATTAAGTTAAGTCCTAATACAGAACATTACAAATAGATATAGATTACCAATTCATGCATGCATAAACATTATCGGCTATAATCATTCAAGGACAAGAATTCCTCTTGGCCCAGGTAAACACACTAGTCAAGCATCTTAGATACCAAATAAAAGAATGTTTAGTAAGGTAGCATAGGAATCTGCAACTAAACAAATATACAGGAACGAAATTATCATGTTTCTATAACCATGCCATTGTCTGGATTCTATAAGGGGTAAAAAATGGAAGGTGGAAGTAGAACAAAAACACAACATTATCAGTTATAACTTATAATCATTCAAGGACAAGAATTCCTCTTTGGCCCAGGTAAACACACTAGTCAAGCATCTTAGATATCAAATAAAAGATTGTTTAGTAAAGTAACAATGGAATCTGCAATTAAACAAAAATTCAGGAACAAAATTAGCATACTTATATAACCATGTCATTGTCTGAATTTTATAAGTGGCAAAAATAAAAGGAGGAAGTGGAACAAAAACACCTTAGCAGCTTATTAGATACTATTAACCTTGTAAATATTACTCCTATAGCTCCAAAGGAACAGAAAATATCGTAATTGCATTTTTTCTCTCTTACAAAAAGTGGCTCTACAAACACCAATTATGGCACAAAAAAGAACTTACAAGGTAAATGGGTGCATCATTGAGGTTGTACAAGATAACTGTAGTTTCAGGTGCCGAGACTGTGCAGGTCCACATGATGCTCTTCAGATCTGTATGAGAAGACCGGGCTGTAAGTGGTTTGTTACTTGACTGCATTGGAGATGAGTTTTTCTTCATCTTATGCTTGAAGTAAAGGTCCATCCACAGCTTCAGCCGATTTGTAAGCAAGTTGCACTGAGTGCCACCGAGTTTGATATCAACCTCAGCTCGAAATGGCATTGTTAACTGCCAAAGAGACGAGTTTATTTCAGCTCAAAATCCATTGTTTCTGCATTTCTGATGAGTAAATGTATAGAACTTATGAATTTCATTAATGACTTTCCAGATAACAAAGCCAAACACGGGAAGGTATCATGACAGAAATTCTTCCAAGTCACGTCCACCAAACAACATAATAATATAGTACATGTACAATAAGGCAGCATACTTAATGGCACAAATAATAACTACAAGAATAAAAATTCCTTGTTAGCATAAGGATGAAAACAATGAAAATTTGTTAGGGTTGTGGATAAAAACATAATGTTTGTGAGCTACCCTTGAACACCACTAGAATTGCCTCAATTCAAAAAATTTACTTTTTCAGAATACAGTTCTGAAACTTAACACAAGTAAATATAGCAAGAAAATATCCAAGATTTCAACAAGGGAAAATATAACAAGCTATACCGAGACATTAAAAAAATTTAGAAAGATTAGACAGTAAAGTTCAAACCAAAGAAATATCAACTAAGTCATGGAAAAGATCAAAAAACATATTTTGGGTGGAATAGAGCAAATAATATAAAAAAGCAAGGAAAAGTATGCTTGCAACCTTAAATATTGGAAATTGGAAAAAAATAATGTAGTTCCTTACAACCATTGATATTTGACAAACTCTTGGCGCACAAATACACTTAATTTGACTCCCATTTGCTCTCTTCTGAAGCAATGGGTGGGCTCCTTTCCAGGCCCTGCCAGGATTTCTGGCCTGGCTGGGCTGCAATGACTTTCTCCTTCTTTGCCAATCCCCTTCCCTTTGGTCCCCCACCAATCCCTACCTCCTATCCCTTAGCTCTCCCAAATCTGTCCACCCTCTCTCTGATTCCTCCTATTGCTTTGTTCTAAACAATCTCAGTTTATTTCCAATCTAGACTCTTTCTGATTGAGATTCCTCCACAAATGTGGTTCAATAATGAACAAGCTATCTGAAACAGCATTGATGATTTGTTGGCCTCTGGTCCAATCCTACCTCTCCAAAAGTGAGATGAAAAAGACTGGGCTCACAAACTCTCAGGGTCATATGAGCTTGTCATTTTCTGTTCACAAGCTCACAGAGATGTGATTTTTCAAAGTGGCCTGTAGTTCATGGGCTCCAATGCCCTATTTTTCAACAACAGGTCCTCCTCTTCTGATCCTCGAGAAGAAGCTCCCAAGAAAGTCCCGGTCTGAGTGAAATTGTCATTCTTACAGATGCACCTCTTGAACAAGCCTTCCTGGAAATCATTGGAAACTCCATTGTTGCATTCTTAGACTGAGCCTTTCCTAAATATGAAAACACCTCTTGTGCTCAAGTTTGCATTATGGTAGATCTACAGAAAGGGCTTCCTGATGCTGTTGACATTAAGGTCATGGGCTTGCTGAAGAAAATGGGGAGCCGCATATAAATCGGGATTCTACCTTGTGTGTGAAACCTGGGAATTGTAATCTCATTTATTTGAATATAATGCATACTTGGCCTCTCTTCTTGGTCGAGTCTTGTCCGTGAAGGTTTCTCGAAGTAAATCCTATGCTATGAGATGCTCTTATGTAGCTGATTCATGCCTGTTTTCTGCTCTTCATGGTTGTTATGCATTATTTATTCTTTTTATTAGGTCATATAAGGTAGTGTTATTAAGCATGATATGTTGGCTGATTTCATGTTAATTCCATATTAAGGTCATTTCATTTCAGATTTGCATAAAAGCTTCATATTTTCATATTGTAGTAGTCCAAGCTTTGTATGTCATCCATTGAAGTCATTAATTGATTATTTGGATAGATATTGAAATTTTTCCAACCTTTGTTTTTAAATTCTACAATTGTCCAAAAAAAAATTTAGTTACAAATATCTAATACACAAAAGTTACCACTTCGTGATTTAAAAATTAAAGTAATATTGTAATATTTAGCTTATAATGGTCATTTAAGTCATTTAAGTAGTTCAGTTAGTAACATTCTATTTAGCGTGTCTATCAGTCAGTTTTAGTAACTTCCATTTATGCCTTTACTTCTTGATCATTCCGGTTATGGAAAGATCTGTAATTATACAGAGTATTCCTCTCTTTTGTTAATAACTTAATACAACATTCAACTAGCATCTCATGCTATCAAAGCCATAGGTTAGTTTTTGGCGAGTTTTTCTCATAAAAATTGTGGTTCATTTACCTAGAAACTTCGAGTAAATTTCTAGAATTTTTTTTGATCGGTTATTTTAAAACAAAAAATCATGGGGTTTACCTAGAAATCAAGGAAAGTTATAGAATTTATTTGCCCAGTTTTTTTCTTATTAAATAAAATCAAGAGTTTTTTTATTTTTGCGGAGTTTTTAAATAAAATTTGTGGATAATTCCTAGAAATTTTGTCAATTTCTAGATTTTTTAGCCAATTTTTAAAAAAAAAAAAGATGAAAAACATGGTCTTTGACCCTAGAGAGTGAGGGAGTCTTAATTCTTTTGCAAAGTTCGTTGGTTTTTCGCTAGCATGGAGGGCTAGTTGCAACATGATTATTTCATGTTTTTTTGCAATTTTTTGAACAAAAATTGTGGGTTCTGCAGATAAGGGTTTTGTGTTCCTATGACTGAGGGTTGCTATTTTTTGGCCGATTTTTCTCACAAAAATCTTGGCTTTCTGCAATCAAGTTTTGCATTTTTTCCCCAAAAATTGTGGAGGGTTTTTGCATGGTTTTTCTCGAGCATCATGAAGGGTTTTTAGGTGATTTTTTTTCAAAAAGTCATGGAAGGTTTTTGCAGAGACTTTTTCCCGCAAAAATCAGGGAGGGTTTCTGCATGAACTTTTTCCCCAAAAATCGTCGAGGGTTTTTGAATGATTTTTTCGCAAAAATTATGAAGGGTTTTTCATGATTTTTTCCCAAAAAAACCATGGGTTGTTTACCTTTTTTCTAGACAAATGAGGGTTTTTGACAATCTTTTCACAAAATCGTGTGTGAATTCAGCATCGCATCTAGAGTTTGACAATTTTCCCACAAAATTGTGGTGTTCTTTTGCATTATCTTTTTTACTGATTTTTGGACAAAATTGTGGGTATTAAGGAATTTTTCATAATCTATTTAAACAAATCGCGAGTTTCAGTTTTTTGCTGATTTTTTATCAACAAAAAATGAAGTTTTTTGAGAGGCTGATTTCGGTCTCTACATAACAGGAGGGATGGGTATTAAGGAATTTTTCATAATCTATTTAAACAAATCGTGAGTTTCAGTTTTTTGCTGATTTTTTTTCAACAAAAAATGAAGTTTTTTGAGAGGCTGATTTCGGTCTCTACATAACAGGAGGGATTGCTTGACTACCCAACATCATGTTCGAGGGCACTCGGCTTGTTCTTGTTCTTGGTCATATGAGGAAGTTCGGCAAAAGTGATTGGCTGATCAAATATCCAACCAAGGAACGTCTCAACAATAGACTCATGTCACAAAGCCCTCAGAAGAGGAGTCGGCCTTCTATGCATTCATGGCCAAAAGACCAGCAGATTCTGCATGGTAGTAGAATGACCATTAAGGAAGATTATTAAAGTAATATTGTAAATTTTAGCTTATAATGGTCATTTAAGTCATTTAAGTAGTTTAGTTAGTAACTTTGGATTTTGCATGTCAATAAGTTTAGCTTTGGTAACTTCCATTTATATCTTTAGTTCTCAATTGTTTTTGTTATGGAAAGATCTTATGTTATTGCTTATATAAGGAGTATTCCTCTCCTTTGTTAATAGAACGTTCAATTATCATTTCAAAAATGAGTTGTTGTAATGACGACTAGACATGCAAGGATTAAAACACTAGATCTTACTTGGCTTTGCAATCACATGGAAATGGAGAAATAGCCAACCTTTGATATCTCAAATGAATTCATACCCATAACACTTTGTTTGGTCTCCTCAATGCTTACAAGAAATTGGCTCAAACACAAATGTCATTAACATTGCATGTTACATAAGTTTTAATTTTGCAAAATTTGTTGAATGGCAGCTTGGAGCTTGCATTGAAACCATTCATGTCAAAAACAAAAAAAATTGTATTAATAGTAGCATAGCCATCCTCATCCATCATTGAAAGTACATCTAGATACGTATCCTTCAAATGAACAATTGCTTCTATGCAAGAAATCCCCCTTATAGTGATTGTCATGTCAAATATAATCATTAATGATGACTTGGGTCTTGCAAGGAGGTAGGTAGGAGTGAAAAGTGCAAAAATGAAGGTTTTGAGGTTCAGGGATACCTCACGCTCATGCTAGAGGCAAGAAAATCACAATACCCTTGCATCACCAACTGCAAGAAAAGACATGTGAAGGAAAATATCACTTGTTGACAAGTTGGCAAGTTCACAAACTATGAACTCGTCAACATCTTTGCTTGTCGGTATTTTGATCGAGACTTTAGGCTCGAAGCAAACAATGACAGGATTCTCAGAACAACTTGTCTCTCATCATCTTGAACATATGTTCTCAAGTCATTTTCAGGCTAAAACCTCCATCAAG
Organism: Thuja plicata; assembly: GCA_018584345.1. Lineage (NCBI taxonomy): Eukaryota > Viridiplantae > Streptophyta > Pinopsida > Cupressales > Cupressaceae > Thuja > Thuja plicata. The sequence goes on from MU225916.1 coordinate 3,522,996, forward strand.
CAATAGATTACTTTTGCATCAAAAGCCAATTTTAGCCCAAGAACCCTAATGCAATGCCTTATTCTACCTACCCCCATGCCATGGCAAGATGTTTCAACTAACAAATTTAATTTGCATGACTTTCAAGAGTTTTCTCTTCTGATTTTGTGTGCTTGACCCATGCCCTAGTAAACTATAACTAAAGCTCCATTGTTGAAGGATGATTTACTAGTCAACTAGGAATGTTCTCACATGTCTCCCATATATAACTTGACATATACGGTCATGACTTTGAGCACAACTCATAGAGGATGGCCTCCCAAGTGTTATGGGTGATAACTACAAAGTACTAGTCAAAACATTTTCAGAATTAGACGTTGATTTGCTTCCGTCTCACGTTGGTCATGAATCTTAATGAGTTCCCAACACCTTGACACATACCAACCTCAAGCAGCTACCCACGAGAACTATAAATGCTAGTTTATTTGAGTTTCAAAGGGTTGGTTATTGTGTTGTTCTTAATCACCATGGTAGACAAATCTAGGGCTTCAAATCATTCCAATTCAGCTTATCTAAGAACCAGCATACATGTGAAACTAGAAAGAGGTTGAATTTGTAAGTGTTATCTATATTAGATTGTCTTTGTGATCATTTGTGTTACTCCAAAGGAATCTTCTAGTCACAACTAGGGTTTCTTCTTTGCCGCATTTGCTGACATGAGTGTAATATTAGATTTGTGAACGTGATAGTATTCTAATACATTGCAAGCATTCTAATCGAATTTTCCATATACACATGGATTTAAACACTTTTCTGATGAATTTTTAATCATGCTTTGTTGTTGATGTCGCCTAATTGATGCGTGTATGTGCATAGATCATCATCCTTTATGGTTTAAGTTCGATTTCTTTATGATAAGGTATAACTTCATTGCCCAACGGATAGGCACCAGTCCTAACAACCAATGATCCAATAATAAACCCTTAAAAGAACATATCATTCACTAGTGGAGTTGCAGGTAGTCTTATCTTTTGTGCAATTCATGATTCAGTAATTTAAACAAGGAAATGTTACTTGTGAGCTTTATTATATAAATCAATTGTGAATTATGTTCTTGCACCCATCTTATATTTTTTGTAATAATGACTACAACTATATAAGAGTTCATTTATGCAATTAATTTACCTTGAACCCAGTGATACACTTTCGGTTTAACTCGCCTTGGATACAAAAGCAAACTATACAACTTGCAAGATTTTCATGCATTTCAATCCCACTTAGGATACCTCTATAAAGACCCCTTTGGGCCTAGCTAAGCACAAAGTGTGGAAAGGCTTATCCACTCTCATTTTTTAGCCCTGGAACAGCTATAATCTTTTGTTGAACTCTTGTATTACCCTCATGAATGACAACGCCTAGCCTTGATGTTAAAACTGTGTTCTAGGATTGTAGACTTGCATTTTTTATAAGTAACATTTGGTGTTGTTGCCGAGGACAAATTTAATATGTTCATCTTATCAAATACCCTGGTGTAGCTAAGAAGACAAAGGTACTTGGTTAGTATTTTTAGAAAAACTAATTATAAGAAAAGTGCCTCTGCCATTTTGAGAGTAGCAACTCTAACAGGACTTAACTCGGAATAAACATTCAAAGCAAAGTTTTCAACCATGGAGAGAAAATGAAGATCCAAAGATCAGCATGGAAATGAGGATGTTGCAGCTAATACAAGAAAACATACTGCAGGCCCAAAGGAAAGCAAAAAAAATCTACCAACTAGGCAAAACCTTCTTGATTTAGTAGAAGATGGTTCATTTGGTAGAGCAGATGTCCTTGATTTAAGGGATCAATACCAATATACATTAGATGACTCTACAGATAACACAGTTAAAACTGATCAGATAACCCTTAGGCACAACTATAACCCTCTCTCGAATCAATAAATTGAAGGATTAGTAAGTAGAGACTTCTCATGAGACACATGCTCAAGATGGATACCAATTGAGAAGTAGGTAGGTCCTTCAAATGGTTGAATCCAATGCTGCAATACCAAGAGAAGCTGAGCCAACTTCAGAGAAAGACAAGCATAAAGTTGGAGGCAAAGACAAGCATAAAGTTGGAGGCAAAGTTAAGAGCTCCAATCATACAGACAGGACAGTGAAGAAGAATAAGGAAACAGTGCAGCAGTAAACTGCCAAAAAGAAATGTGTCCTAAAAGTAACCATTGTGCAACATCTTCTAGTGGGGACAATGCTTCAAAATGACAAGACCCCGTTGCTATAGTGCAGCAAAATCATTCCCAACCATTGGGATATGGAGCTGAAAACAAGGAAAAGGACGCCAAAGGTAAAGATTTTGTGCATTGTGGATTAGTCATGCCTTATATTCGTAATGTTAACGATTTCACTATTCCATTTGATGCATTCCTGCCATATTATTGCACTTAGATATGGCACGAGTTATAAGACAGGTTAGAATATCAGTGGCAATAGGGGAGCTTATTAGAATACTTAAGCATGGAGAGAGAGTGCTCTCGTATTTCAAGACATAAAGAAGCTTGATCAGCTTGCTGCCGGTCTCAATAATGCTACAAATCCTAAAGATAAGGAAGAAACTACCAAGGTATATATATATATGGAATTCCTTAATTGGTCATTGTTCTAAATTTCTAATGATGACCCTTTCTACACCACATTACTAGTAAATAATTAGCTCATTCACAATTGTGTGTTGGAGTCAGGTATTTCAACTAATGTCATGCCCATTAAGGCCATGAATGATTTGGGACTAAACGCGTCCAAATCCTGTGGTATATATTTTTCCATCCATTCAAGAAAGGTGAGTGTTGGTGGTGTTGTTAACAACACGGAAGTTCAACTCATGGCATACCCAAATAAGTGTTTCTTAATGGATATAATTATTGACGTCCAACCAAATGGGATGTGCTGCTCTCTAAGAATGTTGTCTCCATGGGTGATAGTATACAAATGGACCTATCTTATGCTACTATTCCATTGCAAGGCAAAGAAGTTACGCTGCATAAAGAGATTAAGGAGCAAAAACTTGTGTAAGATAGACATAACACTACTGCTGAATTGCATTCTGTTGATACTAAACCTAATCATTCCATCAAATATTGTGAGGGAAATCATGAGGCTGCTAAGTCGCCCATTCTCTCTAGTCCTATTGCAGATGTAAATGATTCATGGACTTTGTGCTTTGATGGTGCATGTTCCAAAGATGGTTCTAAGGCTAGAGTGGTTCTTGTTTTGCCAGATGGCAAATCCGTCAAATATGCATTTAAGATAACATTCAATTGTAGCAACAAATTTGTAAAGTATTAGGCTTTATTGCTAGGACTGGTTCCTCGTATGCATGAGATTAAGTGCATAAAAAATCATTGGACACTAAAGCTGATTGCTCAACAAATATACATTTAAGATAACATTCAATTGTAGCAAAATCTTTGTAAAATATGAGGCTTTATTGCTAGGATTGGATGTTCCTCATATGCACGAGATTAAGTGCATAAAAAATCATTGGACACTCAAAACTGATTGCTCAACAGTTGAAGGGTGTTGATGCCGCAAAAGATGAAAAAATCAAATTGTATAGAAATGTTGCATGGGACACCACTGAATTATTGATGCAGTCGTGACACCACTGAGTAATATCGTTGAATTCTGATAGAAATATTACTTCAGTTCCTTCTAATCTTCTTGACAACTCCTAATCTTCTTGACATTGCTTTGAATTTCCTATCAGCGCATCCCTTGCACGTCCTAAAGTTGCAAGTGTTAGTTTTATCTTTCAAGGAGTAATCTGCAATTCAGTGTGCTCTCCACTTTAATATAGCTTCTACTAGTGGAATTCTCTTTTTGTGTTGTGCTTTTCATCTCTAAAAATTTTTGCAACTTCTCTCTGTTATTTTGCTGGTACCAATACATATATTATCACTAAAAAAAGAGATTAACACAGTCAAACATAAGATTATGTATCTGGATAACACCATCTAATGATTTTTCATAACTGGTGAGCTGCCCTAATGCTACTTGACATCTACTCAATATTATTCAGAGCTCTTTCCATTATGTGGATAACCGATCCCAGGAAGAGAGAATATACAGAAAATTGTAAAATGTGGTTCAGCTTCTAGTTTGTAATGTCCCCAAATTATGAGTATCCAAATTTTGCCCTAGATCACAATTTTTCTCAAATAAGTAGGGTTTACGAGATACCTTTCACTTTGATTGAAACCCACAAATTACAAAATATATAGCACTGTAAGTCACTATATATCATTTTGTGTTGTATATATGACCTTCTCTTATGATTTGATCACCTCTTTCTTCTGATTCGATGATGATCCACCTTTGAGATGTTTGTTCATCTATCTATATACCTTGCCCAATCAGAAGAGGTGTCATTAGGGAGATGTGTCTCATAATGTAAAGAGCCTGTCTGGCTCTAACCCTCGATTTGACTGCAAGAAAATTCTTTAAGTCTGGAATTCTGATTTCTTTTAATTTTTCCAGCAATACATATATAGTTTTCCCTTTTTTTTTCTCCACATTAATCAAATTGAAATACAAAGCACAATTAAATTCTAAACATCTATGGAAATACATATGCCGATGAAATTCTGAATTCATTTTCAAATTCAAATTTGCAATTAACAAATACCATATGCAATGTTATTATTTAACAAAGGAAGTCATCATGGTTTGAACCTGCGTAAGCTTCCCTAACTTCACCAACTTCTGGCCGCAACTTATAAGTAAGGGATGGTGGCTGCTCCTTTCTACATCCACAGACTGCTATGGCAACCACACGTCCAACAAAACGCCAACTCTCTCCCTTCAAACAGCAAACAGCAAACTCTCTGTCTTAAAATGTCCAGCACTAAGCTCTTTCACCCAATGCCGAAATGTCTTCAACCAAACACTCACAATTTGCTGGAATCTTTCACCAGTTCAAAGTGATTGAAATACTGAATTGAATTCCCAATTCAATCAGCAAGTTTTTCCCAAACCCTTGTCTCCATAATTCGAACTCAAACAAGAATGAATGAATAGCATAATCAATAATGCATTCGATTTCTTCTCCATGTCTTTTATAATCTCTCCACAAGAAATCGAACCCTAGCTTCTTAATCACACATTTCACTTACATAAAGACTATGCTTTATGTGCACATTTGAAATATAATAAACTATTATATTTCTTTCCACTTTAATGATGAGAAGAGACCCTTTTATTAAAATAACCATATTCTGACACATAAGGTCCCTGTTTTATGAGGTCAGGATTTAAAACTTCTCAACCCGGTTCCAACGAGCTATATCACTAAGATGCCCAAAATACAATCCCAATAAAAACAGCAACCTCAGCCGATTTAATTAAATAATAATCATAACTCACCCGTCTTGCGAAAACAACTGAAGAAGCATCATAATCAAAATCTGAGAGCACAGGAGTGATCCTGATGATGAAATATGATAAATGAACTTGACGGGGTGACTTACTAAGAATAGAGGCTCCCTCCAAGAATCTTGGAGCCCAAACCGAAAGCCAGTAATAAAATCTGAGAGCATCATATAACTCCTCTAAATCCTCTGAGCTCCTTGGAACCAACTGTTGACTTACTATAAATAGTAAGTCCCTCAAAACGGGCCCACAACCCACAACAGGGTCCTCTAATCACTAGTATTAGCCTACAAGGACCCAATGATAGGCTAAATCCACTAACTCCAATGCTCGCTCAAAATGGGGACATAACAATACATTACACATAAGATCGTACCTTTTCATTGGTTATGTTTTTTGTCTTAACAAATCCACCAGCATTCTTGTAAATGAAGTCATTAAACACCACCACAATGTTTGTTTATATTAATCATTTAAATCACTGTTTTATGTTAATCGCTGTCTAATATAATTAGTGCCGCCATTTGTAATCGCTGCTTAAACTAACTACTTTCTGTATGATAAATCACCGTTTATGCCAATATTACTGCTGCTGTCTCTGATTTCTGTATATACCATGAACCGCTGCATGTCACTGTACATTGTTACGAAATCGCTTCTTTTTATCTTCATTCTAACGTTTATTCACGTAAACATATTATTTATATCTTTTCTTAGCAAGGATTTATTGTCCTTTTCCTTTATTAAAATTTATTTTCTTACATACCATTACTGCATATTAGTATACAAATCGCTGCATATCAGATGGAATCAACATCTTTCCCTGGCACAATTAGGATACAGAGAATTGTGAAGTCTTACAGAGTAAGACAATTCTCTAAATTCATTTGCTAATTAACTAATATGTAGCCTTTTGGCTAAGCTGTTCATTCTTGATGAAATCGTATCTCATATATCTTCTTGCAAACTTGAATTTCTTTCTGAGATCGCTATTGTGCTGTGTATTATTTCTGTCCCGATGGTGTCTTCAATATTCAGTATTATCATAACTTTGTTATCCCAAGGATACATAAGTGTATCGCTTGCCATGATTGCAGTATGAGGTGGCATGATAGGCTTGCATCTGCAGTGAATACCTTTTTGTCGAACCTCTATTATGATGTGTCAATTCTGGCAATAAGAAGTTAAGCCAGGCGGGTGATAGTAAAATATTCTTTGTTCTTATATGCTAATTTCATCTTTTTGGGGCTTGCTTATTTTCTTTTGATAAAACTGTGATGATGCTTTGCCCTTTAATCTTTCTCCTTATTATAGACAAGACTTTTGTAATAATCCCGATTACATCGATTGCACATTTCACATATATTAGGGATATCTTTTTGTTTATTTAATGGCTCAACATCTTTTGTGAACAAGTTTTTAGTCTACAAACAAATGGTGGAAGCTCAAATGAATAAGTTTCAATCTTTAATTAATCATATATCTTTAGGTCTTGAATGAGGAAGTTACATTGTCTAGGTGTATCATGTCGGGGACATGACATATTTTCACAAACCAGTAGCAGTCTAAGCATTTAATTGCTATTTCTAGCATGACTAGAAAACATGTAGAATGGCACTCAACACATTGATAATTGATATTAACAGAAACCTAACCCAATGACATTGTCAATATAAATAAGATGACCTGAAAGCTGAGATTAAAAGCTAAGGAACGCTAACTTTTGAAGTTATCAACCATTGAACAAAAGGCATTAAGAACAGTACCTGTTAAAGTCGTTGACCACTGAACTAAAGGCAATAACTCAAGTTATAAAGGTGAAAATTGAACAGTATATTATCTTCTGATAACTGCCTCAGCTAGACAGATAGGTTACAGATTCTAATGATCTCCCTTTGTGCTGGCCTTTTTCTGTGTTATAACCGTGCTTCACAGTTGATGATTTGGTGACCAGTTTTGGTTAAAGGCACTCAATGCCATATATATGCAGTCCCATAAGTACATCTCAATTGTTGACTTCAGCAGTACCATGCTAGTGGTAGACAGTTTATAAGGAGTTTTTAAAGCAAACCATTCCATATATCTGGTTTTTTTCGAAGTGACAGATCACCTGAGCTAAAGAGGTAATTGTTTTATATTGACATGCAAACTTCATTTCAAGTCTTTTTAAGTAATACTAAAGGTGCAATTACAATATACAGTATGAGTAATGTATGCACAAAAAAGCCACTTTGATACCGCTACAAAATAAACTTGCACCAACTTACACACAACACCTGGTCCATAAACTTCACAGATTTACTACAATTAACATAGTATATTGCTTGTCATAGAACTGAAAGCCATACACTAACTATTATTCCAACAAACCCAAGTTCAAGGAAGAAAAAAATGCAAAAAAAATAGTGTTTTGACATCCAGGTGAATTTTTAACTTGCTTCTGCAAAGAAATAAAACGTGCTGAATAAAAGTAGCAAAATGTTTAGAGTTCATGATACCTAGGAATTATAAAATTGTCTGCCTACTTCAAATGCAAATAGTTGAAACAAAAAAGAAATTTACCTGCCTTGGAATGTCTAAGGATGTTGATACCACAACCTTCAATATTTCCAAAATGGACGTGCTCCCCTCTTTTAGACACTGCAAAGCAGCACCCCAAAAGACAGCATTAATCTACTTGAGAAAAAAATCAAGAAACAATATTTTCAGTTAAATGCATGGACAACACAAACAAAATTCTAATGTATCATAATAACAGATATTATAGACGTCTCGCTATACATCCTCATCAAACAAGATAAGAGAGCAATGCAGAAGCTAACATGCATTTCACTGCAGTCTATTTGAATGTCTAAATGTGAAATACTGTCTCCCATCTCCTCAGGAATCTTTGATCTAGTACTTCGTAGCTGAATACCCATTATATTATTCTGAACTCTCAGCCCTTCACTGGAAAAGCATGTCATGCTCAGCTTCGGCAGACTGAAGCTAACCTTCCAAAAAATAACATGCAAAATTGTTAATTATATTGCTCATCACAAGCTTCCTAAACAGAAGCACTGATATTTACTAACAACAAAGGACCAAATTACTCAATCTGGCATAACAATTAAAAACCAAAAATGTATCAATAAGCCATTGTCTTGAATGAAACGGAGATACACAATGACAAAAGAATTTTACTCCAGTTATATGGTGCACTACCTACAAAGCTATCACCAAAAATTAATTGGAGAATAATAAATGTAAATGCATATGTAATGGAACAGTCAGCACTATCATCATTTCCATGAAAATAAACAACTGTGTAAACTACTAGTGCATTCCTCCAGACAGAAACATATTCGCACACCTACAAAAAAATATGGAAGAACCTTGAATGATTATTTTGCATAATGAGTAGTTCACTTACTTTTTCTGGGAATGCCAACACATATTTTTCAGCAGATGACATGGGCAAACTGTCTTCTGCTTTTGTCGTTTTTGGAGATTCCAATTTTTCTGTACATTCAGGATTGAAATCTTTGCTTACATTACCATCTTCTGTATATTCCTTGGCAGGCTTTTTCGTGTTAAATGCATCCTCACTTAAATTCACCAGCACTTCTCCACATGTTCCTTCAACATGTTTGATAGTCACTCCATCCCTGGAAACACATAATGAACCATTAGAATGTTTTGAATACAGTAGATAAGTTTCTGAATTACTGCTGATGCATCAAAATGAAGTATATCAGAGCTAATGAGTATAAGTTATCTTTCTTAAATCCTAGAATCCACGATGCCATCAATAAGTCATGATGTCATCTAGAGTTACATGGCATGACCAAAATGAAGTATATCAGAGCTAATGAGTATAAGTTATCTTTCTTAAATCCTAGAATCCACGATGCCATCAATAAGTCATGTCATCTAGCATTACATGGCATGACCACACATCTACAAAGGGTGACAAGCAGTTGTCAAGCTCTTCCCTTGTGCCATTAGCTAGGGGGTTCCATATTGGCCCATGGGGAGCTTTTTTCTCTCTATTTAAGTCTTAAGAATGTCGGTGTCATCAACATGACCCATGATAGGATTTGGCATCCCTAAATGATTATCAGTCTAAAACTTAATTCGCCTCCTGCCATTGATCCCAAAACTCCATGCCACCATAGGTGAGATTTGTTGCTTATATATTGTGCATGCACATGCTCACACCTATGGTGATATATTGGTGCATGAATTTGTGTTGGGACCTTCTGAACACATGCCTAACTGTTAGGTCATCAGAATAGTAAGCTATAAGATTGCTCATTGAGCTAGCGCATCATGCAGTGTGTGCAAGGCCCCAAAGTACCAGAACTCTTGGATGTTTAAGATTGCGCTAACCATGAGATCAATAGGTTATTTCAAAGGATCCAACACACCTTGCATCTCCCGTGACTTCCCTTGTATCTCTAAGATTATTGAATTCAGTGTCTACTAGCTCAAGAGATGACATCACTAAGGGTATGCAGCATGCCCACAGATCACCAGGGGATTGACAATAGTGTATCCAAATAACATTCTGTCATTGGCTAGAGGACAGTGAAATTGTTATTCTCCTGTTTCCCCAATGCAAAAAGTTTGAGGTCCATTATGCATTCCTCAATGTCACAAGTACCACAGCCATGAATGTTGAGCTAAATGTCTGATGCACTAAATAGTTTGGATTTTCCTTGCAAGAAGCTCAAAAAAAATTGCCCGAGAAATTATTGTATCAACCACCCCATTTCTTTATTAAAAACTCCACTTCAATTATTTAGTCATCATCCAAAATAAACTTTGGGATCTGTTTTTCAAGAAGCCTGAATGGAATATCACAAGAAACCCCTTAGCTATTTGAAAAATAATCTGCTCATGTCAAATTACAGATATGAAATACTCAAAAATGAAGAGAACACAAATAGATGTGGGATGCCCATGGGCCAACCTTATATCTGCGTGTGTGCGTGTGTGTGTGTTACAAGTTTAGAGAGAACCCCCTAATGTCTCCAGTTTTCACCAAGGTGGCTGATGCAAGAGCATCGCAAGGTTTCAGCAATCAGAATAAATCTGTTAGTCTACGTTTTCTTATGTTAGGGGTATTCATTTTTTCCTACACATTTTATTTAAACTTGCTTAAGTTATTAGGAATGGTTAATATGAGGACATGTGGCAATAATTAAGCAACATGTGTCACTCACTTCTTCACATGGGTAGTTGAGTTACACACCCACTTTTGGCTTATTGTGCCACCTCTCATAATCACTATTTTGCCATTTCCTAAGTAGGTTATGGGGTAGTTGGGTTTCTCACTCTCTTTTGGCTTTATTTGCCACCTTTCATAACTCCTTTTCTATTTTCATATAAGGAGGTTATACCACTTGTTTTGGCATTTACCAAGTAGGTAAAACCTCCCACCTTTTATGGAAATGGGGGTTAATGCGCCTCTTGGATGTATATGCCTTTATTTTTCTATAAAATGAGCACTCTACTCTCACCTTCATGAGTTCAAGTGATAGCTTGGTGAGAGTATTGCGAGTCTTCTCAAAGTTCTCTTTCTTTGTCTCTATTTTTTCTCTCATTTCTGAATTTTCTTCATTCAACTATTTTGATCTTCAATCGTCTATTGCTTGGAGTGCAAGTGATCTATGACCAACATCAGATCCTGGCTCCGTTCTTACTTCTCGCAAAATCTAACAAAAGCAAAAATATGTATTTCTCATTTTTTGTAATTTTCTAGGTTACTGGTTGAATGATTGCACTTTGCTTCCTAGGAGTGGAAACTTGGGCATCCCATGAGGCCATTTTAGGTGTTGAAATTACAACAATTGTAAATATAGGCCTCCTGTAGTTTGGACCTGGAGTGCCTAATTATTTTTTGGGATTGCATAATTTTGCTTTATTCTTGATTTTTTTTAAAATAAATTTTACAAAAATCTCTTTTCTTGTAAATTGCAATGCCCACTTTGATTAGAAAAAAAATCAAGATAGGTTTTCTTTTCCTGATTTTTTAAGGATGGGATAAGGTTGCTTTACTCTTGGCTGTTCTCTCAAGACATGCTTTCAGAAAATCTTAATATGATTGGGATGAGAAGCTACAATAATGTAAGGAAGTTGAAGTAGAGTTAACTTCCACAAAGTTATATTGCAGGTTGAAGGGAGGGAGAGTGGAATTTTCTTCACTACTTGCATGCAACCGAAAGATAAATTGAAAAGATTAAGGAGTACCTAATTTGTGGGTGTTTACAAGTGTTTGATTTGAGAAGCTATAATGTCTAAGGTTGAAGGGTATTGCTAAAAGTCTATGATTAAAGAAAAAATCAAAAGATCAATGTAGAGTAGTTACCTATAATGTCTAAGGTTGAAGGGTATTGCTAAAAGTCTCTAGTCCTTGGGGCAACCCTTTCAAAACTTCTATAGAAACTTTCAATGCATGAAAGAGAAATCATTTGTAGGGTTGAGAAATTATTAAATGATATTTTTTGGGGTTGGTTAACTACTGTCTTTACTATATAGGAAATTATAACAGTAGTTTTATGGTTGTTTCAATTAATTAGTATTCTAAGATTTTCAAACGTTCACTTGTAAACCTGCATAATAATATAGCTGAATTTCTTATTTTCATTTGGCTTTTGTGTATCACCTACTCCTTAACCTCATGCAATATGAAGTAAGAAAAACATAAGTATAAGTGAAAATTAAAATTCCTCTTTTAGTTTTTTTTTTTAGGCTCAAATGTTAAATTTAATACTTATTACTAGTAGTCAAATTGATACTTCATCTTTTGTGTGTCCTCTACTTCTACGCTTTGTGCAACCTAAAGTAAAAACTTTAAAAACAAAATGAAAACCTTGTTTGGCAAAAGGTTCAAGAAGAATCATTCCAATTTCTTTTTATCCTCAACTTCTATGCTTTGTGTGACCTGAGATAAGGAAAACAAAGGGAAAAAACTTGTGTCTTCAACCCTTGCATTATGTATACGCACTAAATTTAAAAATTTTAACCATAAATTTTTATGTTCTGCTCTCAAAGCACAAGTGATGAAAAGCAATTTGGGAATCCAAACAGTGTAGTTGAATCTGAGAATCAGGGCAAGGATAGGAGAAGTGAAGCAACTAAATCTATTGGGAGTGTTTATTTCCATTTCCTTTCCACATTTTCAGAAAAAAAATTGCCAATATTCCCCAGTAGAAAGGCCCTTTTGAATCAATTACCAAAAAAGAAGCAAAGAAATCTATGGAAATTTAATTTTTATGGCCTTGAATTCACAAGGCACTATTACTTAATATCTCCTTCACATCCCATGCAAAGGCACTGAATTACGTGACCAGTTGAAAATTAAACAAAAGGAAAATACACAAATAATTTGGTACTCGTGAAGCCAATTGTTAAAGTAATTATGTAATGTTTCTATAATGGTCATTCAGTTAGGATCTTTCCTTTTCATAGTTAGTTGAAGTTCTTACTTAGAAGTATCTTTTCAATCTTTCGTTTCTGTATTAGAAACTCTGCTTGTAAACTCTATTATAGGAGCTTTGGTCTCCTTTGTAATTATTGAATATCAATCAATTATCATTTCACCAATGACACACCACATGTTGCTATGCCGGGTGATGGATACTAGCATTTCGTAAGAACCCAAGGAGAAACATATGTTGACAAGGAATTATGTAATGTTTCTATAATGGCCATTCAGTTAGGATCTTTCCTTTTCATAGTTAGTTCTTATTTAGAAGTTTATTTCCAATCTTTCATATCTATTATAGAAACTCTGCTGGTAATCTCTAATCAAAGCTACACCAAAAAGGCTTATCAAAGCACACTCAGATATGATATGATTCAAACTAAACAACTAATAATTAAAGTCGAGCAATGTATCAAGTCTTAGCATATAAATACTGAAAGTAATAGTCTGTTGCATAAAATTCAGGATCCTCAAACTATTAAGCTCCCCCCTCAAATAGGACTAGACCACTACTAAGTATTGCCCCACTATAATTTGAAGATGTACTTAGAATAAAATGCTACGGATTGATAAGGCTTAGAACGAAAAGCTAAAAAGATAGATGAATTAATAAGAAAGGATGTGAGATTAATGATATAAAGAGAAAATATAAGAAGATTCCTCGGTGCAAGTGGTAGAGATGTTTAATGTCCATGAGAGAGATGAAGCAAATGAGGTCATTGGCAAAATGTCTTTTCCCAATGGCATTTCATTCCATGTCACTTGAACTCCTTATCATAAGAAGGTTGTAGCCAAGATTAGAAGTGCAATGCATTCATTTCTCCACTAACAGAGACAAAATTGAGGAACACTATCTTGGATAAGAACTATTCCAAGATTAACATCAATATGGAGAAAATGAAGGCTGCATATGTCACAAGTGGATGCAATGTTTCTATGGATGGGTGATTGAATATTAAACATCATCCGCTCATTAATGTCATGATAAAATGTACAAAGGGCCCTTACTTCCTTAGGGATGTTAATTGTTCATCACTCCACAAAGATGGAAAGATTTAGTTTCACACCCTTTTCAAAGTGATATTTAATTATTTAATGGTCATATATTGTAATTTAGTAAGTTTTAGCTTATTTAGTTTCTTTCTAATTTAGATTAGATTACTATCATTTCTTTTTAGAAACATCATCTCTTCAATTGGCTATAAATGTAACCTTCATTAATTTAATATATTATCCAATTACCTGAACATGGTATCAAAGCATAATTTTTTTGGGCGAATTTTTTCTATTATCCTGTAATTCATGTTTGAAAATCATGTGAGAATAAATTCAAAAGTTTTCATCATCATTTTGCAAATTCCAGCGCTTGTTTTGGGTCGTTTTTCTCTTCTTCGCGCGACTGCAACTATTCCTAGGGTTTTTCCCTGTGCATTTTTTGCCTCTTGCAAGCAAGGTTTCATTCTCTAGGTTTTGTTTTTACCAAGTTAGACGTCCATTTCTTTTGTGGCCTAGGCAAGGTTTTTTTACCATTTCATCTTCACCCGACAACTCTATTCCTCTCTGGCCCGCGCGACTTCCATTTGCATTTTTTCTTTCATTTTCTTTGCTCGCGCAACAAAGTCTTTGTACTTGCGTGTTTTGTCTGGGAACTGACGAGTCTATAATTTTCTCTACCTATGTCTTGTGTTTTCTAACACAATTTTTTGTTGCTTTGCAGTTATGGGCTGCCATTTTTTCAGTGGTTAAGGTTTTTTCAAAATTTTATGAGTCTGATCTACCTACGGCTAGGGTTTCAATCAGCTATAGGGCATTCCTTCAAAGTTCCAGTTGCCTCGGGATCTATGCATTGGAATTTGTGCCTCAAGTTTCGTGCATCTATTTCTTGACTGGCCTTTGAATAGCAAAATCCCCTATTGTTATTTTCTAAATCGCCTTGGGGTCCGTATTTTTTAGCATCTTGATATTTGCGCTAGTTGTTTCTTGATATGATCTTAAATTGGAAGCTTCTACCTCAATTTATGTGTTGTCACAAGGTTAACTTGCTTTGACCTCGATGATCGTGATGCCATCTTTTACCAACATTATGTTGCAACATAGCCAGAAGTTCAACGGCCGCAACTACAACACATGGAAACAGCGCATGGTGACTATCTTTGAGTATCAATGTCTTGATGCAATTGTTATGGGTACTCAGTCTTGACCCTCAGTAGCGTGAAACGACCAGGACAAATATGATGAGCAAGCCGTGATGCTCATCAAATTATCTAATCAGCTGCCGCAAGTGTCCACTGGCAAGATAGCTACAGACATCTAGAAGCTCTTGAAAGATCTCCATGAAACCTCATATAAAAGAAGAGCATTCTTTCTCAAGAACCATTTATTTTCGATCATGATGGATGAGAAGGTGTCCCTGTAGGAGAATCTAACGAAGATCAAAGATATTCGTGACCAGCTGGAGGCTATTGGTCGCACAATAGAAGGACATGTTAATCATTACACTAAAGAGTCTACCACGGTGATATGAGCATTTCATTAAGACGCTCAATATCACTTCCACTAGTGTTGATCTCAAATTTCCTAATCTCTACAACAAGCTTCTATAGTAGGATCGATGGAAACAATAGTTTGGGTCCAGCACCAACACTTCCTCTATCGAATAGGCTTTCACAGCAAAAGCCTCAGATAAGAACAAAGGTAAAGACAAGTCCACCCAACAAAAGAAGGGACCAGGTAGACCTCAAGATAATCCTAAGAAGAATATTCAATGCAATTATTGTATGTAACGACTGACATCTGAGCAATCTAAATAGGGAGAGTCTTAGCAGAAGGCCCATGCTGCCACACATTCTAAATAGGAGTTTGTCTTCTATGCGTTCATGGTCAAGCGCTCATCCAATCATGTGAAGTCATCTGCCTACTACATTGACTCTCGCACCTCTCGGCATTTCACACATCACCTAATAAATAGTATTCAAGGGTTGGCCTTGAGAATGAGACGCAAGTTATAAAGGATGTAGCATATGTATGCAAAATAGATTTAAAGTTGGTAGAAGCAACCTACAAACATATATAGAATCCTTATGAGAATGACATGAACAATGCATTCAAGGGCATAGGGAAAATAGACTAGAATAGGATAAAACAGGTGGTTTAGTGCAAGAGATGTTCATGTGTGAGCCTGGACAGATTCATCTTCATGTGTGAATTTCAGTCAGTTCATGTGTGAGCCTGGACAGATTCATCTTGTTGCAACCAAACATATTTTTGAGATATATACAACGTATAGTGGGATATGGTTTATTCTTCTTGTGAAGAGCTGAACTTGCAGAGTTTTTCTGATTCAAGTTGGGTAGGATGTGTGCCTGACAGAAAGAGCACTTCAGGTTGTTTCAGCCTAGGTTCAGCTATGATTTACTGGTGCAGCAGGAAACAGTCGTGTGTTGCTCAGAGTATAGCTGAAACTGAATATGTTGCAGCTTATGTGGCTGCAAGAGAAGCAATGTGGCTTCATAAGCTTCTTGTAGGACTGTTTGGGCAGCCTTTGGAACCTACAACAATTCTTTGTGACAACCAAAGTTGTGTGAAGCTTTCGGTTAATCCTATTTTTCATGATAAAACCAAGCATGTGGAAATCAAGTATCATTATTTAAAAGATATGATTTAAAAGAAAGCAGTAGAGCTCAAGTACATTTGCACAGAAGAGCAGACAACAGACATTCTCACCAAGCCACTTCTTAGAGTGAACTTTTCTTATTTTTGAGATAAGCTTGGTATTGTGGAGAATGATGCTCTTGCTGAGAGAGTCTCGGCTTCAATGATTATTATTCATGTTGTTAGGGCATTCTTCTCTATAAGAGAAGTTTCAGGTGCAAGCCCTTGTTAATGTATTCTTTGTGAGAGAAGTTTGAGGTGCAAGCCCTTGATAATTGCATTCTTCTCTGCGAGAGAAGTTTGAGGTGAAAGCCCTTGTTCCGCCCTCCGGAAGTAGCCATGGTGGATGTTTATTGAGTTTTGGCCTATGTTCTCCCTGATCAGAGATGCTTATGTGTATATGTTTCTCTTCATTATTTCACTTCAGTTGGTCTATGTTTGCTACCGAAGATGTTTTAACTAGACTCTCTTATTGGCATCACCCAGCTGAGACATCGTGCGACTTCTCATATTGTTGAGTTGTTCTTTCTATTGTGATCCGTTTCTTTCGTATATATTATTCTTGCATCGTATTTCTTCACCGCGGAGATATCATGTCAGTGCACCGTGGACGTAATGTTTGGCATCGTGAGATGGCTCGTGGTTATGAGGTGGCTCATGGTGATAACGGTCCATGCATTGACGGTAGCGGTTATGAGTGTAACAGCAGTCTCTTTGTGTTCCTCGATGGAGACCTTTCAGTTCTGGGGAAGTCTTATCCATATGTGCCCGCAGCAAGAAAAGCACCTTTAAACGACATATGAGGATATAGCATTAAGTATTGACAGAGACGTCTATGTGTATCATTCTCTACAGGATAAGTGATATTTTGTTATTGTATACTCGATATGTGTAGATCGATATATATATTTTTGTAAGTCTTTCGAGTGGTAGTTGTATCTATGAGGTACTCGTGCTTCTTTTGTTTATTCTGAAGTGATCAATTTGTGTACAAGGTGAATAAAGCTTATTGATTGACTAGTTAGAGTCTTCAATCATAAGCAAGAGATTATTGTATTGATTTGAGAACTCAATAAAGGATCATGTTTTGTGGGCTGGGTTTTTCACCCTCAAGTGGAGGGTTTTCCCAGGATAAGTTTTTGTGTTCACTGTTCTATTGTGCTTTGTGTTTCGGTTATTTTCTTATTTATGCAATCTAGTTTAAATTTTAACAGAAAAGGCCTGGTAAAGTTTCCCCTGTTGCAGATGTTAAGGTGAAGCCAAGATCAATCAAGGCAACTCAGAAGAGGTAATGCTGAGAATGTCACCACCATTCATACTAGGTGTACCAAATTCGCCACACTTTGGGATATTCAAAGAGAAAATTTTGGATAGGAGACTATGATACAAAACAACCCATTATTATGGTGGACTATACACAACACCATTGCTGAGTATATTTGGAAACTTTGATATCATAAATGATATAGTGTTTAAAATGTGTCCCACAAAGCCATGACATGTCCTTGACCATCTTCAAGAACTAAAATTCAAACAGAAAAGTAAGAGATCATTTAGGATAATTTTCATAATAGATAGTCATAACCTCACAGTATGTCCATTGTTTAGCAAATTAATGTAACTTTTGATAAGACATTGTTGCTAACTTGTTATACATTGAGCATAAGGTGCGTTTTCTTCAAAGTAATTGTAAATAATTTTTAAATAGATAAATTCCTAAACCAAGGAGTAAATTTATTTGTATATGGAATCCATAGTACTTGCCAAATTGACAAAGAGATGGAAAACAATCCTAGAAAAACATTGTTATTAACGATACCTGCATTGATTAGAACAACTTCATGAAATTACTAAAATATGTTTAACAAATAATAATATTACCTGGCATATCCAAATTGACAAATGACCAAAAGTTCCTCAAGGTAAAATGGAGCATAATCCTTGTCTACATTTGATGAAATTTTTCGCCCAACAGAAAGAATGCTTTCTTTCAAACTAAAACTGCTATCCTGTTCATATGTATGCTGCATCCCTAAGAAAATATTGCATGGTTTGAGCTGCAATTTAACTCCTAACGAAGATGATGAAGCTCCATCTTTGAAAATATCCAGTTTCAACTCCTTTACTTCACATGTTGCTTTTGGCATCTGTCCACCATGAATAAATGAATGGTTAAATCTAAAATCATATATCTCTAGGAATGAAAACTAACTTCAACATCCAGTAAACCAAACAGTGTTTGATAATAGATTTGACGTTTCTTTAAGAAGATAACACATAAACTGTTTAACTGGAACAACATGGGAAGTATGCTTTAAAACAAGTTGACAAGGCATGTGAAGATAGACCACATGAAATATGTAGAAAACCCAAAGGTGGTGAGGGGGGAGGGGGGGGGGGGGGGGAGAAATTATNGGGGGGGGGGGGGTGGAGAAATTATATTGATGTCCGTGAGTGAGCAAAATAAGTCAACAGGAGTCATATTCAGTAGCAATAGCAGGGCAAAACCAAAGACCAACATGACCAAGGTAAGACAGGGCACTTTAATGCACAATAGCACATGTTCAGAATAATATATTTCTGTTTTTAACTTTCTTTATTACTACAGTATTGGTTCTTTTCAAGATATAAGTACATAGAAAATGGAAGCTCAAACATATGAAATTTATCCCAAAAAAAATTTGCTGGTGATAATTCAATCGTTTAAGAAAATATTCATGCTCAAAGACACAATTATTTGTTTAAAATTCAGTTCCAAATTTTACCATGCTAAGATCTGAAGAGAGGAGAGGAAATCATTTGACAGTGACCTTTTCCACTAGAAGCCATAATTTAAATCACCTTTTCATCAGTACATAACACAATATTAATACAAGTAATTAAGAATGATACATGCAGAAAACCCACATGCTGTGAGAAAGAGAATTTGTATCATCATCCATGAATGACCAAAGTAGCTCAATACGACCTGAAGGCATCTTCGGCAACAATAGCAGGTCAAAACCAAAGACCAACACAACCACTTTTAGTACTTATCTTCATTTGTTTTACTTTAAAACAATAAATTTTTCTTTTAAAACCAAGAAGTGATGTTAAAGTTTCTCCAACCTGTAACAATATAATTATTTTTTCTTCTTCAGCAACTTAGCCTTTGGTCTTGCTGGTTCTAAACATTCTGTTACCAAGATTGGTGTCTCACCTTCACTCTTTGTCTTCACATAAATTTCTTCTAAACCCCCTCACTTGCTCTTCCTTTAGCCGTTCTAAATTCCTCTTCTTTGCTATGTTTTGCTGTCTAACATCTAACCTTTCAAAGATTTTTTTATTGTCTTTTTCTTTTTAAAACTGAAATCAACTTATCATTCCTCTAGCATATGTATATGCCAATTGTTGCACCTTGCCAAGGAATACTTATTATCTTCTTTGCAACATCTTCACTCCTTATGCCTTTCTTCAATTTTTCTTCCTTCTTTCCAACATTTCATTCTTAGTTATATTTTTGCTGCCACATCTTCTTTCATTCCAATGCTCCTCTTATGTTATTCTGCCTATCATCTGATTTCCCACAATTCTTGTGAGATTGAAGTGTGGTTTTTATTCTCTTAATTACTGCATATTCCCCTATTCATCTGCCCGGGGTGAACATGCAACTCCACGTCAACTTTTTTGTCGTGAAATTCACAAAAATTGAAAGTTACCTCTTCATTCTTCGCTACTCCAACATATTCTTCATCACTCGTTATCATTGCCATCTTCATGTCCTTAAACAACTACTCACTGCTGCAATTTGTTCTTTATCTTCAATATATCAGGCATCCATCCACATGTCCTCCAACGGACCAATTATTTTTGCACTCATCTACTTTTTTATAACAGCTACAATCTCCAATCTTCTCTCCATCATGCCCTCACAAAGATATGTTTCAGCTGATACCTCTTATGTGTCTTCTCTTTTATCCACTTCCACAAGGACCTCTTCTTCAATGTCATAGGCTTGACATCTTGCTGCAACTTTTATCCCACCTGCAAAAAAATCACTATAATAAAAATTATCAAAGTCAAGTGTCACCAATGACCCTTTCAACTTCAACATCCAATAAATTTTGGATTCTCCTCATCTCTTCCTTCAACAAGGCTTCATTCTTGTCTTCCTCAATCTCATCATCAAACTTGAGACCATTACCATCCATGAATTTGATCCACAAACACCCTTCATCTGCTTCACATACTTCACATGTTATTGCTGCAAATTGGGCCTCATTATCTTCCCCGCTTATATGGGCTTCCCCACATGCTTATTCCTCCATTCAACCTCCTTCAAAGGACTGCAACAAACCCTCTCTTGGCTTTTGTTTTCGATGTCCTCTTTCAAGCAAACACTCTTCTTCTCTATTCACTCTACCTCATGAGAGAGATTCACTTCTTCACACCCATTCTAATCCTCACCTCCATCCTCAGGATAGCACTATCCTCTCCATGTGCTATTCAACTTCACATTCGCATCCGTTCTCCAACCACCTGCACATGGTTCCTTTACATACATTTTCTCATCAGTTTCAGCTCCTTTGTTTTGCCCACTGTCAAGCGCATCCATTCTTGCCTCAATTTTCTTCAATTTTTCACAAAACCTCTTTGATTCTTCATGAAACCTTATGTTTTTTACTTCTTCCCAAAATGGGATTATCACGGGTCTTCTCATGAGCTAGCTCATCCTCCTCTTTAAACTCGTCTTCTTCTTTAGAGACTCCCATGTCCCTCTGCAAACAAACTTTCACGATCTCATTCAAAACTTGTGTGCCTCCTCTACCATCTGCAATCACATGACCTCCCTACAACAAATCCCTCTAGGACTTGGAATGTAACCAACCACTAATATATATGTATGTATGTATGTATGTGTGCAACTTCCATATCAATATACAATTGCTAATTGATTGCCTCAATTCTGGTTTCTAATTAATCGTGTCATATCAAAACATTATTATAAGCAACAATAAATGCTTATATCTATATAGTAGTCTAACATTACAGTATATCCAATAAACCATCTTGTTGACTAAATTGTAGACAACCCCAGATTTGTCCCAAAATTTGACAACTAGAAAAGAAAAAGAGGTTTGTTCATTAGATGTGTGGTAGAAGAGAGAAATGTCACCAATATCAACCACTTGTTAAATGTATCGGAAATAAAGCTCAATGTGCTTGGTGAAAGCATGAAATGTGAATTCTCACAAAAAGTGGAGTTGATGTAATCAAATGAAATTAGAGATTACACAAAACTTAACATAGTAATTCTAGCACCAACAATTGTTTTATATCTTTCTTTAATGTAAGCTAAAGCTAACCAAAACTTAGAAACTAAGAAGAGTGAATGCACAAGAATTGACAATTGTGTGGCACATACTAAATTGCACGTATTTTGTATTTTTTATGTACTTAAAAATTGCACTGATGGTTGTATGGTTGTATCTTATTAGACTTAACCAATGTGTGGTATAACAACATTATAAAAATCAATAAATATTGTGCATAAGAGTCTAACATTAGACTAAAAGGATATTTAGTGTGATAACAAGTGGATCGAACGATGTACTACTCCAAAAGAACAAACTGTGAAGCAAAAGCAAATTCCATGCCATAACAAACTATTATAAGAATATCTCAATCCTAAAAGTTCTTTCTAAGGCAAATCATGATTATTATACTCAAAAATCATTGAATTCAATCCTCTTCAAATAAAATAACTCCAAGAAAAGAGAAGCAAGTACTATTTAGGTATATAACTTCCAACATCCTCCTAAACCATCTCTTGGAAGCACAAATGAAATTAGCACACTAATATTCAATCAAAAGGATGGCTCATGTACATAAAGCAACCAATCAATCAAATTAGTAGAGAGCCCAACATTAATGACAGTCATGCCTTGACTCACAATTGCATCATGTCGACTACTAGTTCTATCACACCAAACAAATCCATGCTTGGATAAATCAAGACAACTAACATCCTACCAAAATATAGGCGTCTCATATATAAAATTCACAATATCCTAATCAAATATTCCCCATTTTTCAGCAGGTCATTGAAATGATGGTGCCAGGTCATTATTGCGATCCTCGTGGTCTGGCGAGGGGTTTAGAGGGTCTTTGGTGTGAACTTACTATTTATAGTAAGTCAAGGGATAGTTC
>MU225916.1:3546361-3559434 GCA_018584345.1 Thuja plicata
ATGCTGAAAGTTTGTATGCACACTGAGGGTGCGGTTTCTTGCCTGTGATTGGAAGAAGAGATCAATTCTTCCCTTTCGTGCTGATGTATACGAATTGAGGAAATACTGAATTCTGGATCGAAATTGTTTGGATTGGCTGGCTGTGGCAGTTGATTGATTCCAGCAGATGAAAGATTAACGCTGGGTATTTATACTGGGGCTGCGTATTAATTAGCAGCCTGTGGAGTTGAGGTGATGCGTTTGGAAGTGGTGGCTGCTGTTGGGAAGGTCCTACTCCATACGGCGTCCATTATAGGGATCGCGTAAAGGTATACCAGCCACGCAACTGTTGTAATCTCAGCGCGGGTGGAGAAGGTTGTTGCTAGAGGCCGCGGCTAGTAGTGGAGGGTGTTGCAAGGCTGCCGTTTCATTGCTTGATAACCAGTCTGCACCAATACACGGTATTTTCTATCATTTGCATAGTTCTGAACTTAATAAGTGTTGAAACTCTCAAGAAATATCGACTTGAATGTATTTTTCCAGTATTCATAAATAAACAGAGATACATCTTGTTTAATGATAAGGAATGGTTAAGGAATAGCAAATTGGTTTTCAAATATTCAAATGAGGGTGTTTTGCTTGAAAGTGGTAAATTTGTGCAAAAGCATAATGAATTATTAGCGGAGCCAGGTTGGGCTCATCACACTCATGTACATAAAGCAACCAATCAATCAAATTAGTAGAGAGCCCAACATTAATGACAGTCATGCCCTGACTCACAATTGCATCATGTCGACTACTAGTTCTATCACACCAAACAAATCCATGCTTGGATGAATCAAGACAACTAACATCCTACCAAAATATAGGCGTCTCATATATAAAATTCACAATATCCTAATCAAATATTCAAGTGTATCTCCTCTAATACTTGTAATAATACAATACCTTTGAAAGCAATCTCAATTATCTCTAAAGCCTTAACAAACACACTAAGAAGACTCTCCAAATGAAGCTTAGCTATATCATCTACTTCAAGAATCTAGGTCCCAGAAGAATAAATGTACACAAGTTCATCCTTAGCCAAATCTCAATAGAAGAACTCTTTGTCCTATGACCCACTGCCTTAATCTTGTCATTGTGCTTAGATTTACTCAACTAGAGTCCCATCATAAAAATAGTTGTTCTAGAATCTAGAAAATTTATAAGCTTGACTTCCTTGACAGCCATTAAATTACAGTCATTTAATTCATTGTTTGTACTTGTTGATGTGTGTTTTATGACCCACCAACAACAGAATAAAATACCAAGGTATCTTATCCTCTCTTGAGAGAAATCCCATGTATGCTAAGATTGTGAAAGATCATATAGGTGACTCCAAGGTTCTTTACTATCAGGTCTTGACTTGTGGATAAGCTCAATGGTTGATGTGATATGCTGGTATCACAAATGGACTCATGTTTAAATTGTTCTTCACTTCTTCTACAATGTTGACTGGAACTCCCTCATCGGATATTGCAATCTCGTGATGCTTCTTCTTCGAATGACACAACTGAAATGAACTGGAATTAAAGGGGAAACGGTTAAAAGGATCTAAATCTACTCCTGAGGGCAATGATATCAATAGATAGTGCTCCAGTGGACAAACTCCCAATAAACAAGCTCTGCTTCGCCAAGATCAATTACAACTCCGCAAGAACTGGTGCAATCTTCTAAGGGTTGGGCAAAGAATTTTCACATCACACATATTCACCAACCTTTTGAACAATGAATATAGTAATGGAAGTTAAGCATCCATATAAAGGGGAGCTCAGGCTAACTTTACACAACAGTTTACAATCAACAAACTACCAAAAGTATGATCCAGAGAAATTCATCAACGACCATTACATTTCTCCATTGAAATCAAAGCACTTTATCTAACAAGTCTATTTTACTCTGAGAGAACAATGAAACCATGCAAGCACCAAAATACATCAAGTAATCACCATGAAACCAACAATGAAAACTCTATTGTCTTGGCAGCTCGTAGCAACAATCTCAAGATTCACTGCTTTACAAAAAGGAAATGAGACGTTTAATTAGGTCCCTGATTACAATGAATGGCCCGGATTGAAACAAGACTGGTGGCCCAGATAGTGCCACCTCAGCCCTAATTAGGGTTAGAGCAAAGAAAGAGAATCTACAATTAATACATGGGTCCACATGAACCAATGAAGAGAAAACCACTTCCTTAGTGGGGTAGTAAATGTCCACTATGCAAGTTCATCCAGCAGGAGAGTGGGGTGAAATGAATGCCCACTATGCATTAAATGCTCCTTCGCCAGGAATAGCATGTGCTTGATTTTGTTCCTTAAATGCAATGAACTTTAACTTGGGGATCTTTGACTAGCTGGGGAAGATGACTAGGCACCGTGTTAGCATGCTAGGTGTCATGTAGGCTCGGGTCTTTCATAACTGCATCATTTTGTAACCCACATCCAACTTTGAATACTCCTTTTGAAACTATCTATGCTTGAACATTTCCATCCTTCCATGTACTTGCTTGGAAATTTACAGATTGGAGTCCTCCATTGGTGATTATGTCATTCTGGAGTTTCTTCACATAGAACTTCCCTTGCCCATGCTCTTGGATTTCTAAATTGAACTTTGATCTTTTAAAGTCCTAAACCTTGAATGCATTGAACTAGGTCACTTGAAACTTGGACGTCAACATTGTAACTGGAGTTCTGGAACTTGAATGTCGTCCTTGATCATGCAAGACTGAAATTCTTCCTCTTGCAAAATGAAATAATCGACATAAGAATCACAAAAAATCTTTCATATTTTCTCTCTATAACTTTCTCTTAAAAAAAACCTTTCTCTAACATTCTCATGCCTCTTTCTCTGATTTTTTAAACTCTTTGCAAATTCATCTTTCTAGAAAGACATTTTCTCTCCCCAAAAGCTCACTTTCTCTTTATTCAAAACTTCACACCTTCCTTTTCTCATGCTTTAAATTCACTTTGTCCCGCTTTTTCTTTTATTTTCCAAGAATTCTCTTTTTGTCATTTGTCTTCGTCAACAATTCTCAACCCATGGGCGCACACTTGAAGAGGCTGAAATTTGAGATCCGGAGAGGGATTTTTCATACTTAGCCAAATTTTATCTATTTCTTGCAATCTCTTCTGTGGAGGAAAAATTTTCCAACACTTAGCCATTTTTTCATCTTTCCTTGTAATTTCTTCCATGGAGGAGAAATTTTCCAACACTTACAAATTTTTTCCTCCGTGAAGGAGAAATTTTCCAACACTCGGCCATTTTTTCTTCTGTGAAGGAGAAATTTTCCAACGCTCAACCATTTTTCCTTCCATGAAGGAGAAATTTTCCAACACAACCATTTTTTCTTCCATGAAAGAGAAGTTTCCAACACTTAGCCGTTTATCTTCCATGAAGGAAAAATTTTCGAACACTCAGCCATTTTTTCTTCCATGAAGGAGAAATTTTCCAATACTCGGCCATTTTTCTTCCATGAAGGAGAAATAATCAAACACTCGACCATTTTTTCTTCCATGAAGGAGAAATTATCCAACACTTGACCATTTTTTCTTCCATGAAGGAGAAATTTTCCAACACTTAGCCATTTTTTCTTCCATGAAGGAGAAATTTTCCAACACAACCATTTTTTCTTCCATGGAGGAGAAAGTATTTTGCAATTCGAGGAAATTCCTCGGCTTAGTGGAATTTACCTTCTACGCATTTGGACCCTAGTGGAGCAATTCCTTCAACTCGAGGAAATTCCTTGACTTAGTGAAATTTCATCTCTTTTCCTTTTCTCTATATATTTTTTTAAAAGACATTCTTCAAACTTAACCATTTTCTAATGTTTTTCATGCCTTTCCACTTTTGGATATTTCAAGGGTGTTTCAAAACTTAACCATTTTCTGATTGACTGCCTCGCTTGCTCATTCTTCTAGATATAGAAATGGATACCCTTTTGTCTCTTTATCAGCCATAGCTCACTTGTTGCCAAAATAGACCTGTCAAAAAATAGACTTTCTAAAAATAGTAAGATGTTCCAAAGTCAAAATAAGGCCAATCCGGGAGGCAATGAAATTTACTAAAAATAGACATTGCTAAAAAATAGTAAGTACTTCCAAACTCCAAATAAGGCCATTCTGGGACGCAGTGAAACTTACTAAAAATAGAAATTTTCACAAATAGCAAGTATGTCAAGACGTTCAAAATTTCACTGACATTCTTTCTAAAACATCAATTCTCATTCACACTTGATCTAATTCACAAACAAACGCACAATTTCCATTCTAGGAGCAAGGTGCACAACACTTTTCTAGACTTGGCCAATTTAACCAATTCTCATTCAAAACACAGGGAACCTTAGGGGACTGAGCCAAAAGCTACCAAGAACAAAAGCCAAAAAGACAAGGCCAACAAAAAAGAGAGGGGGTCCCCATTTGCAATGGGGCGATGTGTGAAAAGGTCACAACAGTACTCTTTGCAACAAATTTATTTGGCCAAAATACAACTTGGTTGCCTTATTAAGTAATTTGATAGAGGTATAGTATATTTTCACTCTAATCAATTACATGGCAAAAATCCCTATGTACTCTTCAATACAACATTTTACCATTAGCAAAAACGGAAAGAGCAAGAACATTCACTTGATAGACCTTGTCATCATCTACTTTGCCAAGCTTTTGAAACAACCTATCATCCTTTGGCCATATGATGAGAGAAACCAAAATCCACAATAAGCTCATTTTTAGAAGTTTATGCATGAGATATACGAGGCTATTAGCTGCAAG
Organism: Thuja plicata; assembly: GCA_018584345.1. NCBI lineage: Eukaryota > Viridiplantae > Streptophyta > Pinopsida > Cupressales > Cupressaceae > Thuja > Thuja plicata. The sequence goes on from MU225916.1 coordinate 3,551,146, forward strand.
GACACTATTCTACCCTTTTCAATATGTTTTTCTTGACTTGCCTTGAGTTCTTTGATCTCCTCCATTAGATCCCTCATTTTATCTTATGGTAGGCATCCCAAAGATGTCCATATTTTCAACAAAAGATAAATTCCTTACCTTCATTCTTTACCATATGACCACCCTATTCTTCTTGTTTCAATCATCATACTCTCCTTGGTTTTCTCTTGGACATGAATCTTTATTACAAGTTCTACTTCACTTTTATTTACTAGAATGTTATGTCCCCAATTTAGCAGGTTCCATGAATATGCAGAGGTTAGCTCATCATTGCGATCTTGTAAATGATGTATACTTGTTATAACCGTGTGTCTTAATTGGCCAACCTAATCAATTATTATAATAGGGTATATATGAGAGATCTTTTCCCTTGAAAAGATGTGTGTATATGTATGAAGAGAAGGTGATAGAAAGAGACAGAGAAATATGTAAGCTGCGGGCTTGATTGTCTGCTGGATGTAGAGCAGAGGATATGTTTATTGTACTTCATTGGAACTGACCAAGCAAAGACGGTTGCTATCAAACAGTTCACTGGATTGTATGTTTTCTATATACACTTGTGTTTCAGACCGTAAGTCCTTGAGGGTGGCATTAACTTTCTTTAGGCAGTGTGCCTGGGCAATGAGCCCACCATTGATCTTGACTCCTAACAGGGTTTGTCCTTTAACAGGGACTGTGTATTGTAATGCAGTAATAAGCTCCTAACATGGCTAAATCTTTTAACAGGGATACTATACTCTCAGTACATTATTTGTGGGTGCTAATTCCCACAGGGGTTTTACCTTTAACAGGGTTTCCTCGACAACAAAGGATTGTGTTATTGTGTTGGCATTTACTGTGTTATCATTTGGATGAAAGTTTTGTTTATAAAGTTTAATGTTTAATATCTATCTCAAAACTAATTCACCCCCCCCCCTCAGGTGTGTTGGTGGACCCCTTCAATTTCAATGCACAGACAAGCATGTGCAAGGAGTGTTGAGCTTCTCCCGTTTGTGATGAATGATTGGTTGGATATTTTTGTTGTAGAAGTCTAATGTGGGGTCCTATCACATAGCAACCTTCATTTGGTCAAACATAGTATCAAATTATCAATGCACTCATACACCTCTCCAAGACTAGGTGCATAGGTGTTCCCATATCTAATCACTTAAGATAGGATTAATAATAGAGAAAATATATTTCACATCCCTCCAAAAAACATCACTCTTAACCACATCCTTCACCCTCTTCCCTTGCTCTTGTCTTGGGCTCAAGCCATCAATTTCATTTTGTTGTCGTGATTATTAGTTGCAATGCCTCTTGCAACTCAAGCATTCTCTCCGAGAGAATGAAATACAATGTATATCTAGTTTCTACAGATTTCAAGAACTCCATCTTAGAGAAGGTCCTAAAGAGTACATGTGAATTGTGGAGCTTATAGACAAACATCTACACATCTCAAGCATCATTAACCATTGTTTTGATCCAGCCGATTTTTCCCATGTCCTTGAGTGCATTATTCATGGCATGCACACAAGGAATCCACCAAATATGTCTATAAGCTGCCTCAATTAACTTTCCTACAATTTTCTGCAAATGGACTTCACCTATCACTACCTGGACAACATTTTGTGACCTCTACATCATCTTTAAGCATCTGAAACTGAAAATAAGCATCCTCACAATGCCCTATACAATCAATAGCCCTAAGAAAAGTAAGGCTTTTTGTACATGCGACCATAATATTAATGAGAGTACAATGCCTAATGTCTATCCACCCACCTTTGAGACATGTCTCTCCTAGCCTCATTCCCAATATAAATGAAAGAGAGATTGTTGCATTTGGAAAACACATAAAACATAGAGTGCTATTACATTTTCAGCTATCCTAAAACTTAACACTTACATATCTTAGCTCTATGTTTGATTTTTGCGACCAACATCTCACATACTTTACAATTTTGCCTCAAACATGAAATAGGTGGGCATTAGCTCTAATAATGCTGCCCTAAAATTCAAGCTTACAATAGTAGCACTTCCACAATCTAGTGTCCCTAGATGCCCCAAGCTTTGTTTGTAACTTTGTTGCAAATTGGTTTAGAGAGGACTTGGGATCAAAAGGACCCTTAGCATTTTCTTGCAATATTTTGGAAGGACAAATATATTTGCACTCCCAATGGAACTAGAGGCTTCACCCCTCTCTGCTATATTTTCATTAGGTGCATAGTCAAATTCAATTACAACTACTTCAACCTCTTGAGACTCAGCCTCATATTCACTCATGTTGAGAGAACTCATGCTCATAGTGACACTACAATAAAAAATTATAAAATTTATAAGTTTATATTTTTTAAATTAAAATTTAAACTATGCATAATGCAAAGGATTAAGCCACAAGGACCTTATTTTTATTTTTCTTACTTCAAGTTGTACAAAGCACAAAAGCAGTGAATACACAAATAGAAATCCTTGTTCTTTACCTTTGTCTAACAAGGACTTCACTTTCGTTTTTCTTACTTCAAGTAGCACAAAGTGCAGAAGCAAGAGATGCACAAAAGATATAATCTTAATTTGACATTTTCACCTAAAAATTAAAAAATAAAATTTTGCAGCTTGCATTATAAAAATTAAAAAAAAAAGATCATTATTCATTTGCAGAACTAAAATAATAAATTTAAAACTGAAATTGGAAACAATATAAATTGTAAAGCTCTAAGTTAGCTACTAAATATATTAACTAAAATTTCTAGAAAATTACTAATTACAAATTTAAATTGAATGAAAAATATAATCTAAAAAAAGTCATGAAGAAAGCCTACCTAGAGGCTTTAATAATTCTTTGAATACTTTGATTCAATGGTGGATTGGTGATTGTTGTCACTCTTCCTCTTGTTCTTTCTCTTGCTCTTCCTCAAAAGCTAAATGCCTTCACTCTCACTCTTACAGCTTGCTATTGCACCTTTCAATACTACCATAGAAAGTTCAGAGAGAGTTGGAATAGATTCAAATGTCTATTTGTAAAGTTTTTAGTGACTGTTAAGGGTTTGGGTGGGGACCACGGGCCATTAGGGTTAAGACTTAGGCACACACTTCCAAAAAAACTTTTTAATTTTTTCTTAACTTTTCATGATGTGCACCATAGGGGATGCCTAGGCATCTCTAAGACATTCAAAGGACTCTTGGAAGTCATCTAGACATCTTAGATACATCCTAGAGTCCCCCAAAGCTCACTGAAAAAAGGGTATGTCATAGAAATGTCCCCTCTGAGAGGGAGATGTCCTGGAAACATTTCCAAAACCTTGGTGGAAGTGATAGGATGGCAATGGGGCATCCCCTCCAACTCTTCACATCCCAAAGATGTCCTCATCCCAAAAACATGCGGATTTTTTGTTGGGAGGAGGGAAGTAAGGCGGGTAAAGTGTCCCCATGGAACACCAGATATACACAGCCCAAAGATGTGTTGCAGGAATTGCTGAATCAATGGAGCCATACAAGATGGATTTTGCATATTCTACCATAACTTTCTATCTTTGTGGCATCTGATTCCTTGGATTGTTTTAACAAAATATAATAATGATTTATTTTCTTGTTTCCTCTCCTTGAAAATTTTCGCATATGCTCTATTAGTCATTTCACATGCCATTTTTAACTTTAGTCATTATTTATGGGCAGCTTACAATGCATGTACAAAATTGCATGAATGAACAATTCATCATGCTCGGCCATGCAAGAAATATTTTGACAAACCAAGCAATTGGATGGTAACTTTATCTTGTGAATGAACCAACTTTTACAAAGCTCCCATGAGAAAAAATAAAGAATCTAATGAAGCAAAACAAGGATAGCATTCAACACGGTAAAGCTTAAAGGGGTAAAATCCTTCAGTAAGCACAGAATATTCAAGAATCCAAGGAGAATGTCTATGCTAAGCAAGACCTTCACATAAGGAAGGTGTCAAGTCACTAGGGTGATTGGACAACGGCAGATGAAGCTTCTTGGAATCAGGGTTCTACAGAATCTCATTTCTATTTAGTTAAGGTCTAAATTAGCTGTTTTATATTTCCTGAATTGCATTGTTTCACCACCAAATATGGTGCTATACATTTAGCATTTGTGATATAACAAGTCCATTTGAACATCTCAGACAGCAGAATTTTGGCATTTTGGACAGGTAGAAGTGGTTATCCAGATCTCCACTATAATGTTTTGTACAATTTAACAGGCATGGTCCTTTGGTAAATAGAATTTCCTTCTTTACCTACCAACCGGAAAAAGTAATTCAAGAATACCTCTTAACACACCAATAAAACAGCTTGACTTCAGAAATTTGTGGTATCTATCAATCAACAATCATTAAGAATTTCATAGAGAAATATCCAATCAATGAAACAAGTTAGTTAAACAAGTAGTTAAAAGCTAAACCCACATACAGTACATATGAACATGGCTATTAAAGTTAGCAGATAATGGATAATCCAATTACCTTCACAATTAGTTCTGTTACAGTCACTGAAAGATACTTAATAATATTCGTGATGAGCATCCATTTCCCACGGCTTGCGGACCGAGCTCGCTGTGTTCCAGATCTATGCTTTCTCCTTTGTGGATGTCTAATAACCACTTCTAGATCAGATAACAGAAGTTGCAGTTTTGGGTCCCTTGAAATCATGCTTTGTCCCAACTTGACCAGTGACTTGCGAAAGCTCAGCTTAATCTCTCCAATGGCAATCGATTCAACTGCACCCTGCAATATAATATTCATCAATGAGCCTCTTTACACTATAACCTACACAGCATTCAAGAGTTGTATGTTTTCTTTTTGATAGAACCTACATTAATAGATAATTAAGAGAATAACCACATTCAATATATTAGGAGAATCTTCTAGGCTTTACACCTATCCAAGATTCAGAGTGTCTTCTCGGCTTTACTCTTTATGCTATTATGAAGATCCAGTTTGCAGTAAGGGTTATTTTTTAGTGCAGAATCTACTTTTCCTGGTTTGAAAATTAGTGGCATAAATAGAACCCTATTCACATTATTCAAGGTTATTTCAATTTGCCCTCATTTTCTGAAAAAAAGATCCAGATATTGTATTACTATCACTATTGTGATAATTACAGAAACAAATCCTTCTATTGAAAAAGCCAGTAAGTGTGGATAAGCAATGAAAATTACAAAAGTTTCAGTGGATTCAGTTATGCATATCTTCTATTCAAAAAACAATAGGGCAAAATATCTAAAATGACCAAGAGCTCATCTCATAGATATCACAAAAACTTGTAAACTGCATGTGGTTCCCAGATGCACTTTTTAACATTTATTTCTGCAGAGTAAATATCAGGTTTGAATGTAGCTTCCTCCTGAAAAGCATCCAGGTTGTTTGTCCTAAGCCTGCATGAAGCAGGAACATTTTGTGTATTGTGCCATCATATACACAATTAGATTTTCTCCTCCTAACAACTTTTGGTTTCATTCTAATTTTGTGTGCTTGTGCAGGTCCAGCTTGGTGTTGGGTTGTCTTTTCTTCTTTGGATTTTAAATTTTTCCCTTAGTTATTGTCCACCATGTGTTCAGTTCTAATTCTGAAAAAACCTTTTGAAGGTTCAAAGATCCTTTTAGTATTACGATATTCCCAACGAAAGTTTCAAAGTTAGCCGAAATATGCATTAAAAGAAATTTGATACTTTTGATACCAAAGTGGCTGAAAGTAAGTCTTTTCAGCAGAGCACTTGGTTTGCGAACTAGTGTAAGTGCCAATCAAATGCAAACCATATTGTTAACAGTCAATATTATGATTCAAGATCAGACTTTATGGCCATAAGCCTTCAAGATTTTCGGACTTGCGCTATTGCAGAAAAATATTTATTCGAAGAACTTTAAGTTTTGAAGCTCCATTGTAATGTCCCTTCCTTAGTCAGTTCAAACTACATCAGAAATTGGCCTATAATCAGGGGTTCCCGTAGGTCAGCAAAGTAGTTAGGGGACCCAACCAGGGGTTGTGGAGATTAGTAGGGAGCTTTATAAGTCATTTTGAATAGTTTGAGACGGTCTCCTATTTTTTAGGAGGGATTCCTACTTTTTAGGGATTGACTGTGAGTTGACCAAAATGTGTCAGAAGACCTTAGGGATCATTCTGGAGGCTTTGATTGCACTTCCTAGCTTTTAGGGAGGATCCCTAAATTTTAGGAGCGGACTGTCAGTTTTCCTGCTATATTTAGACATCACCGAGATGGCATGTGCATCATCAGTTTTCAGTTTGCGATAGCCAAGTCATGGGGGTTGAATAAAAATTAAGAATTAAAGTATTGACTTTAATATTTAATAAAATAAAATAAAGTGATTGATAATGTCACTTTATAATAAATTCATAAAGTAATATAAAAACCTCAAGTCCTAGTGAGATACGGTTATTTTAAAAGGAGGCCATTGAAGGGTATCAACACATGAATAAAAAAATGAAATATTAAATTGCAATATGAGCGCAACTTCCAATGCCTACCTTGAGGAGATACTATTTCCCAGGTCGGGGGCGTCCTCGGGACGGGGACTTGGCATTCCCAAGTCCCCCCCCCCACCACCTTCTTGCCACTAGAACGTTGTCAGGACACAAGGATGTGCAGACATCCCCAGGACACCCAGGTGTAGAAAATAAATCAAATGTTTTATTTGTCAATAATTTGAATTTCTAATAGTAATTGGTAATTTATGTTGAATGTTCAATGGTTCATCTAGCAATTTTGCTATGTTCAAGTATTTGGTATTATTAGTTCTTATACTGTTATACATCATTTCATAACTAGCATTTCAAGTACTATATGTATTATGTATATTATATTACAGCAACCCCCCGCCCCCCGCCGTCTCGAAATTGATGCTCTTTGTTCCCCATCCCGAAAACTCGTCCCGACATCCCCCACTGCTCATGTTACACTGCATTTTATTAAAATTTTGGGTAAATAAAAAGGTGAAGAAACCCTAATTAGGGTGTGGGGCTTGGTGGAGGCCAATAAAGAAACATTTGGGGCCTCATTTCAGCATCCATTCATTCATTTTTACAGCTGATAATTGTGTTTGAGCTCTGGGGAAGAGTTTGAGTAGCAGATTGAAGCTTTTGGGAACAAAAACTCCCTGAAGATTAGAAGGTTGGACAAAACCCCAGCTTTCCTTGGGAGGTGAATTCATCCAGGATTCACTATTGGGCAGATTAACAGCAATATTCACTGAGATTGCGGTAGTTAGAAGGTGATCTGGGCAGATTAGAGAAGGTTGGGTTCATCCCTACCAGTCATACCTTCCTCTACACCACTCATAAATTTGCTTAGGGCTGATTTCATTCTCCTGCAACCGTACATCCTAAACCAGAAGTTGGAATTTGTGCAGCAATTTCCAGATCAGAATTATCAGCAGATCAATGGTAAAGTTCATTTAGACAACAAGGATTTATGATGGATCAGATTGATGCACATTGAGAGTGTTAGATGGCAGGGTGATCTTGCCTGCAGGCCAGGCATAGGAGTTAGAGATTCCTTCATATTTGTTTTTACTAATTATCAGTATTGAAAGTAAATACTTAATGGCGCCAACTAGTTAGCTGTATGCCAATATTATTGTGATTTTAGCAATAAGAAGTGCAACGCGAGTATTGGGGGATGTTGGGACGTCGAGACAGTGGGACGGGTTTCCAAGACGGGGAAAAAGGGCTTCAATTTGGGGACGGTAGGGGGACGGTGGCGAGGGGGGAGGGGAGGGGAGGGGGTGGGTTGTAATATACTATACATATAGTACTTGAAATGCTAGTTATGAAATGATGTATAACAATATAAGAACTAATTATACCAAATACTTGAACATAGCAAAATTGCAACATACCCAATATAGAATACAGTGTACTTGAACATTGAACATTGAATATCGAATTACCAATTACTATTAAAAATTCAAATTATCGGTAGATTCTTATTTATATTATATCAAAAATAACATAAAGATGATTACAATGAGTAGCATGATATTTAGATATCAAAACAAGTACAAAATCATGTCAAAATGTAGTGAAGGGAGGCCTCTAATCATCCCCCAAGGAAAACTCGTCATCATTAGAGACGTCCTCGGGACAGTCGAGGGACGCCTAGGCATCCCTCGAACATCTGGTCGTCCCGACGGCGACTTAGTGGCGGGAAGGCAGTGGTGGGGGGACATGGGGACGCCAAGTCTCCGGGACAAGGACATCCCTGGTATGAGGACATGGGGATTTGGGGGGGGGAAGGA
>MU225916.1:3560356-3579568 GCA_018584345.1 Thuja plicata
TAATAATACTTTATTATTATTATAATGTTTTGGAAGTTTATATTATAAAGAGCAGTTAACTGATGATGGTTTTTGGAAACTATGGAGACCAAGGAGTTATAAATACAGGCTCATTGTGAAGTTGCAGATCATCTATCGAATATTGATTATTGAATTTGTTCTTGGGAATTGTTCCTACTTTCTGTGCCCCAGCTGAAGGGTCAAATTAGTTGATGGAAGACTGATTCTTCTTCATCTGATCCACAATTGATTGTTGTTGTATAATCAATTGCCTGTAATCGATTGTTGTTGTATAATCGATTGATTTCTTTCTTCATACTGTTCTGCATGTCTCTAAAGGAAAGAAGTTTTGCTGAAAGTTGTATGCACACTGAGGGTGCGGTTTCTTCTGAGGTTATAGAGCTGTGCTGAATCGAACTGTGGATTTGATTGACAAGGCTTCAGTCAGGAAGTTGACTCCAGCATTGCGGGTGATATTAGGCCCGAAACTCATCATCAAATAACACCACCTACAGACCAGCTGCGGGGCCAAGCATCTACTCGGGTCCTTGGTACAGATCGCGGGCAGGAAGGGAGTGGTGCGGCCAGCTTAGCACTCACGCAGGTGACTGAGAAGGTAGAACAGCAGCAGACCACGTGGTGATGTCTAGGCCACGAATTTTATTGTTTGGCATCCGTAGGAAAACGGAAGGCAAGTGAGTATAGCTGTTAAGGCGTATGGAGAGCATTGAGCCGAGGGGAGGATAGAAGGGGCATCCAGCAATCACCTTGTGTTCACGTGAAGGCTCCAAGCGGCATCTCAGATGAGGCCAACTTAGGCTCATCACACAATGTCAAGGAAATTTGGGCATGCTAGTGGCTCATCTCCATCTACTAGAACAACTAAGAGTCCTCATGTTTCACCAACAAATAAAGCAATTATGGTTAGCTATGACAAGTATCACTCTCTTCCTCAAAAGATTCAAGACGCGTTTTCTTTCACACAATTCTTGAGTATACCAGATGAGGATGAAGATGACTTGATGTTTTCAAGTCCATATCAGCAACGAAAAAGGAAAGAAATATCAAAAGATAGTAAAGAAGCCATTGGGAAAAGTAAAGAGTTTAATGTGCAAGAACAAGGAAAAAGAATCACTTGTTTGTAGTTTGCAGCCTACAAGTGATCACAATAAATAAGAAAGTCAATCATCATGTGGGAGTCCTAAAGAAGAGATAACTTTGGATCAAGTGGAGGTTCATAGCATACCATCAAGTCATCACGTTGATCACAAAGTGGAAGAGATTACAATCATGGAACAGCCCATTACAGATGTTAAAAACATGACAACAAGGTATGATGCTTATTCTAATTTTTTCAACAGCAGTTCCAATCATGAGGTAACATCCACTTCACATGAAAGTAATGATGTTGTTGAGTCTTCCTATGATGGTACTCAAGTTGAGAGTGTTACACATGAAATATATATTGTGGATTCAAACCACAAAGGGTCTGATTTTGTTCACCACACTATGGAAAATGTTAAAAGGACAACAGAGTTGTGTGATGGGTGGTCACTAAGAGCTAAGAAGTTGAAATTGATTGTTGCCCAAGCAAGATAGCAGTTGCAAGAGATCAAGGAAAGATGCAATCAGCTTGATAAAGCAAGAAGACAAAGAGAGTCATACATCAGATCCGTATTTCTTCCAAGGGAAGAATGTGTAGATGATGAGCATACAAGGAAAGAGCTTCTTGAGATAAGCCCACAAGAAGAGCATGTTTAGTTGTGTGAAGAAGGAAGTACAATTCAGAAAATTCAGTTGTTGTTGATCGTTTTCACGATTATGATGAAGATTCCTTTGATGACACTCATAGTGGATCAGTTACTCCAAAGTTGCCTTTGATGGGTGTTGATGGCATCCATAGCTCATCTTTGGTTATGTCACCAATATCTTATGATATGGTAGCAATATATTTGTTGGTAGGTGACTTCATTTTATTTGATACTTCATGGGCTAGTGGCTGTCCTACTTGGGTCTCCGACTCTCCATTGCGCTTTCAGATTTAGCATGGTCTACATCAGCTTTTGAGTCGCTTGGGAGTGTGTGGCATGAAGTCTACTGGAGGGACATAAGGTATGAGATGGATAATTTTGATTTGTTTTGGTTAGATGACATCACTTATGTTGTTGGTCCGAGTTATGACAGCAGGGTTTGGTGGCCATTTGTGTTGATTTCTTGGCATGTGGGAGTTCATTTTCACATTGTCTTGGTGTTCTGCTTGCATGGATGGTTACTTTATGTGGGAGTTCATTTTCACATTTGTTTTGGTTAGATGACATCACTTATGTTGTTGGTCCGAGTTATGACAGCAGGGTTTGGTGGCCATTTGTGTTGATTTCTTGGAATGTGGGAGTTCATTTTCACATTGTCTTGATGTTCTACTTACATGGATGGTTACTTTATGTTGATTGGTTGAGATACTTCTTCTACATCTCATACAGCAGGTTCTATATTTTGATTTGGGATCCGGGTATTGTCATAGATGATGCATTGTTTCTTATGGATCTTGATGAGTTGCTTCACAACTTCTTGCATAATATTGTTATTATCAGAGTAGCACAGCAGATCGGTGGAATAGTGTTCTGGAGGTTGATATGGGATCCAGGCAACTGGTTTAGCATGCACGCGCAGATTGCTTGTGGGTAAGCAATCTCCATGAATGGAGGATTGTAATGTCCCTTCCTTACACAATTTAGACTGCATCAAAGGTTGGCCTATAATCAGGGGTTCCCGTAGGTCAGCAAAGTGGTTAGGCGACCCAACCAGGGGTTGTGGAGCTAAGTAGGGAGCTTAATAAGCCGTTTTGGACAGTTTGAAACAGTCTACTATTTTTTAGGAAGGATTCCTATTTTTAAGGGATAGACTAGGAGTTGACCAAAATGCATCAGGGGACCTCAAGGATCATTCGGGAGGCTTTGGTTGCAGTTCCTATTTTTTTTGGGAGGATCCTTAAATTTTGGGAGGGGACTATCAGTTTGCTTGCTATATTTAGATATCACCGAGATGGCACCTACATCATCAGTTTTTCAATTTGGGATGGCCAAGTGATGTGGTTTGACTAAAAATTAAGTATTAAATTATTGACTTTAATATTTAATAAAATAAAATAAAGTGATTGATAATGTCGCTTTATAGTAAATTCATAAAGTAATAAAAGAACCTCATGTCCTAGTGAGATATGGTTCTTTTAAAAAGGGGGCCATTGACAGGTATCAACACATAAATAAAAAAATGAAATGTTAAATGCATTATGAGCCCAATTTCCAATGCCTACCTTGAGGAGATATTATTTTATTATAATTTGGGTAAATAAAAAGGTGGAGAAACCCTAATTAGGGTGTAGAGCTTGGTGAGGCCAATAAAGAAACATTTGGGGCCTCATTTCAGCATCCATTCATTCATTTTTATAGCTGAGAATTGAGTTTGAGCTCTAAGGAAGATTTTGAGCAGCAGATTGCAGCATCTAGGAATGAAAACTCCCTGAAGACTAGAAGGTTGGGCGAAACCCCAGCTTTCCTTGGGAGCTGAATTCATCTTGGATTCACCATTGGCAGATTGACAGCAATATTGACTGAGATTGCAGTAGTTAGAAGGCAATTTGGGCAGATTTGAGAAGGTTGGGTTCATCTCTACCAGTCGTACCTTCCTCTACACCAGCCATACATTTGCTTGGGGCTGATTTCATTCTCCTACAACCATACATGCTAAATCAGGCATTCGAATTTGCGCAGCAATTTCCAGATCAGAATTATCAACTTGTAAGGTTCATTCGAACAACAGAGATTTCTGATGGATCAGATTGATGCACATTTTTCAGATGGCAGGGTGATCTTGCTCGTAGGCCAGGCGTAGGACTTAGAGATTCCTTCATATTTGTTTTTACTAATTATCAGCATTGCAAATAAAACTTACTGGCACCATGTAGTTAGCTGGATGCCAATCTTATTGTGATTTTAGCAATAAGAACCCTTCTTGGAGTGAACGCTGGACTTCCGGGTATGCCCATTCTTGTTGTGGTGTTCTAGTTATCTCATTTCAAATAAATGCATTGCTGTTCATAATAAATCAGAATTCTGATCTTTCATATCGGTCATTTATATTTTGCATTTTAAGTTCAAAAAATCATATCTATTTGCATACTTTACCTGGCAAAGTTCAAACATCACTAGCATTGAAACTTAAACTAAAACCCATTGCAAACACCTCAAGAACATCTCCAATCAGCAACAAAATAATTCAGAAAAAATTGGATCAGATTCGGTTGGGGATCTTTCATGCATATTCTTTGATCAGCAGTTCTAAGGATTTTTGAACCACTTCATCGGCCTAGAAAACGGTTTAAGAACTTATGTTTTAGCCAACAATGCTAAGCAAGACGAGGGAAAATTTATTGTTTCAGCGAGTTTATAAGTTTGCAAACTCCATATTTGGCCGAAACTTAAGGAACTATTGGTCATTCAAAAAGTTCAGTAACTGTCTAAATGGCCGAAAGAGAGTTGTCGGCACATCTGTAGGTTCTAAAACTCCTCTTTCCGCTAAATGGTATTAAATTGAAAGTTTTGAAGGTTATCAAACATTATTGTCTTTGTGATTATATTTAATCAGCAAGTTTCAAAACCACTTTAATGGCCAAATCAGTAGTTTGCTAACTATTCAAAGTGTTGATTGTATTATCATTGATGACTTTTGAGGATCAGTAATAGAAGTGCCAATTAGATTGTTGCGTGACTTCCTTTTGAGGTTCACAAATTCAATTCGTCACCGATGTCAAAGTTTATAAAACTTATGTCTGCACTGATACTCAAGGTTTTAAAAATTTTATCCACCGACAAAGACAATGGAGGAAATGTGATCTTTGGCGCATCATAATTGCAGCTTATAAACAGAAAAGATTTGTTGAAATGATTTCTGAAACTTTCAAGTAAATGCAAAGATGAATGTGGTGAAATTCAAATAGTAGGAAGACCGATGAAAAATAGTGGAGTTTCAAAATATACTGGACATAATTGAATTGAAGATCGTGAAATGGTACATGCTTCTTAGGAGATAGAGCACATCCACAGACACAATAGACCTACGCAAAGATGGAGAAATCGGTTTAGCACATGTAGATAGCAAGGTATTTCCAAATTCAAGATATCTACTTAATATTACAGAAGATAGGGAAAAATACTTATTTACCTGCCCCTATAGTGGAAAATTAGCAATTTGGCTATGCTCCCACAATTGGAGCAAAACAGAAGTGCGATTCAAAGATTGAGAAAAACAAAACACAATAGAATTGCAAACAATGCATGCATATAGGGAATGTGTGAATTGGGATTGACAGAAATACCCGAGAAACAGATATGATAGCACATGGGTATAGGAGGTTTATAATTGAGGCAACCTACATGCTTCTTAAGGCCTGAGACAATGTTGGCAGTATGCACATGATTCCAGCATCACTGACTATATAATTCTAAATCAGTAATTAACCTTGAGTCAGTAGTTAACCTTGAGCTTAGGGTGATGACTCATCTTAAAGTTCATTTAACAATTTTAAATCTATAATGAGTTTATGTCCACGGGAAGGTGCAGGGATTTCTTTATCTTGTGATGTATCTGATTTTCAAGAATCAGTTACAGGAGAGTGTAAGACTACAAATTCAATGTCTACAATTGTAAAAAGGAAAATGATCTTCTTCCAGGTGCTATTGAGAGAGCTTGGGTGAACGGGAAACCTGGTACTCTCTTTTGGTCTATAACAGCAATAGTTATCTTTCTAGCATAGCTTTTTGTACATAGATAGAAGGGATACTTTGAGCTCGTATTTTGTTGAAGAATTGAAGGGATATTGCAGAACTTTGTGTCTATTTTGACCCCACTTTGATTGCAGGTTTTCTTATATCAAGTTGCAATCTTTCTTTGATATTTCTCTGGTGTATCTGGCTACAGCTGTGTTCAATACAAAAACTGTGTTATAAATAGTTGTATGATATTCTTATGTTTAATGTGCAATCACTTTCATATTTGCTTATAAATTCGGAAGAGATTATTGCTCATCTTATTGGTTATTGTTTGCGGGCACAGAACTAGTGAACTTTGTATCATTTGTTTCTGTTTCATTTTATTCTAAGCTTATTATGAGGATCTCAGGGGGTTTTCTTACATCTTCCATCAGGTGTTTCTCTCTTTACTGTCCTGAAGTTGCCTCTCCTACTTTTTGGGGAAAAGCATACCCCAACAACCCCAAATTAGATCATACAAGTGAGTTGCCACTGTCAAACCTAAAGGAAGATCATTGTTTCATTGGTGACCTCACCAACTGCTGTGTACAGTTTGTCATCATTTCTCATTGGGTGAGTCACAGTTTTCTTATCTTTTTTAGGTGACAAATCTGTTAACCAACAAGAGTTTGGTAAAAAAAAGTGAATCTTGTATGTTGCTAAGGTCGACAGAAGAAGATTGTGAAACCTTTGATCAAACATTGCTTGAAGATACCGCAAAACATCACTTGGAGATACTGCAAAGCATCACAGCAAACTGTTTGTTGCACTGTCTTGTTCTGCAGGAACATTTACACCTATCATTGAATTAGAAATGAAGGAGGTGGGAGTATAGGTTTTATGTAAGTGAACAGATCAAAGGCATATCACAAGATAACACAAGATATAATATGGAAAAATCTACACATATGGAAAAACCCAGCGTCCATGCTCAATGTACTATTCAATAATGACACATTACAATACACTTACAAAGTCTCTGTGAACACCTTTGAAGCATCAAGCCTCTCCAATGCATGCAGTCATACAGGAGTGTTTACACCTATCATTAAATTAGGGATGAAGAAGGCAGGAGTATAGATTTTATCTAAGTGATCAGACCACTAATCAATAAGGGAATAATCATAAATTGGTCTTGATTGATTGCTTCTACAAAAGCTTAGGGCTATGAATTAATGGCTGTGTGCAGCCCATTTGTCTTGTAATTTTACTGATTTAGTGGATTGTACTAGACTCTTACTGAGCACTTAAACTCTTCAACATATGTGTATTTGCTCCATTCTCCAAGTTGCCGTTAACTAATTAACTGCAGGAACATGGCTGTATTTCATTAGACACCCAGGGACTGTTTGATTATTGCAAATAAATTCAATATTGTTCTGATTTCTAATCCATTTGTACATATCCTCAGATAAGCTTCAGATTTATAGCCTTTTTTCTTCCAAATAGCATTGCAGATGAATTCTAAGTAACATTTTATGGTCTCCTCATTAGTATTGGAGATTGTAACCAAATGAGAACAGAGACTCCATTGAACACTTGATATCCGGAAGGTTTCATTTCTTGGGCCAACTTGCTAAAGTTTTTTGCAATAGTATTTTTTCTTCACATACTTTTGAAACAGATGAAAAGCACCTTCAAGAAAAGAATCAGCATCTTCAAACCATGGCAATGATTTCTTTTAAATATATTTCATATATCTCATCCTCGAACTAGTGTCATTTATATACTTTCAACATATTCAATGTGTATCTTCAATCTTGAACATTTAGCAAATACTAATAGCCCCCATAGATACATAAAAGTTAGAACTGGGAAGACATATAGCACAGAATAGCAAAATTAAAAATTTATAATAAGATTTGGTTGATAACACAAATCGTACACATTGTAGATACATGTCAAACATGCAAAAGATGAAACATGGTCCAGGTATGGCATTGAACCCATAACTAATAAGAAACGATTGCCAATAAAAAAATCTGCACATACAAGGTGCAGCATAGACTGAGATTTCATAGATGCAAGAGCACTGGGATACGCTGTATACATTTATCCCTCCAAAACTTGGGTGCACGGCATAAAGGGGGTCTTTACATATGTACATATAAGATCATATAGCATGTCACCTGAAAACTAGTAAGGGTACAAGCTCAGGTACATGAATTGATGACTTTTTGTAATTCCTAAGTTCAGTTTGTCCTGGAAACATGGTTTTATAATAAATTATAATGAAAATCAACATAATCAATTAATATGATTCTAATTGAATAATCCAAATTTGAAATTTAAAAAAAAATAAAGTAACACCACATAATTTATAATGGAAAATATCATTGTAGTGTGACCCATATCAGAGTTATGTGATTTTTTTTCCTGTGCCTTCAAGTCTGCAATCACCCCTTATTCCTACAGTAATCTTCATGAGAAGATTTTGCCCAGGGCAACAATAGACGTATACCAGTTTGGGTATGAAATGGGATTTAGTGGGATCCAGTAACATTGATCACACAGGTAAATGGCTTTGAAGTCAAGTAAAGAAACCTTGAGACAATAATATTCTTTAAAAGAGTTTTTTTGTTAAGGCAAAAGAAAGAACCAAATCAAAAAGTTACAAAAGTTCATAGGAAGATGATAGCACAAAAAAATGCATACTTTTCTTATCACACACAGCTAATGTCCTACTCAAGCATATTCCTTATAAACCAAAATTGAGATTTTACATTGCTCAAGCCACAACCTCACAAAAGCTGTCAAAACGAAGTAACAACAAAAAAGAATTGAAATACCAAATCAAAAAGTGACAAAAGTTCATAGGAAGATGATAGCACAAAAAATGCATACTTTTCTTATCACACACAGCTAATGTCCTACTCAAGCACATTCCTTATAAACCAAAATTGAGATTTTTACATTGCTCAAGCCACAACCACACAAAAGCTGTCAAAACGAAGTAACAACAAAAAAGAATTGAAATACTAATAATCAAGGCAAATGGAAGCCTTAACGAACTTAGAAGCGGTAGAGACGAGTATCCAACTTTGAAAAGCCTTGCAGATACAGTTGAAAAAAGAAAAAGGCCTGGTAAGCCCTGAATCAAACTAATGGCAAACCCCTGTCAATTCACATCAAACAACTCTGAGAGAGTCTGAAATACCCAGTCAAACAACCTTCACAAGAGAAGGACAAGTACATAGTCAATTACATAATAAAATTCTAAAATGAAGAGGGATCAAATAGAATCCAGCCTTCAACAGACTTGTCCTTGAGATCATCATTTCAGCACCATTTATGGCAAGATGCTATCATCATCCTTCTGACAAAAGAAGCAACAAATGAAGACTGCCAATCATCAAAGATGACAGTGTATCTCAGAAGGTTCAAACCTCAACCAGTTGGCTATCTACACACGGATCCCAAGGCTGTTAAAGTAGTACTAAAGCACACCCAACCATTTTGATGGTACCACAGTTGTAAGAACTTAAGAATGGGCCATTCAAGGAGACTAAGATACTTCAGAAATAAGTTAGATATGACAATGGAAAATGGAAATATTCTCACGTGTTGCAAACATTTAAGATGTTTTCAAAATGGCAGATATATCAATAGAAAGCATTAGATAATTATTTGTTCATTACACATTTCTCTGCAGATGAACAAGTTTTACTGTTTTCATGTACATAGAAAGTTTTACAAGTTTTACCGTTTCCATTACCAATAAATTACAATGCAAGTGCACCCAACCATCTTGATACACCTATGATTGGCCAACAGTTCATAATAACTCATTCAAGAATATAAATACTCTTAAATTTTAATGCATTATATATGACAGAAAAGGAAATGGAATTGTTCTCATGTTTGAAAAAATTTATCGGTTTCCCAAAATTACCTATTGAAATAAGTCAACAAAGTTGAAAATTAAATCCTCTACGTTATAATAGATTTCTCTAGCAATAGATATATATCGGGTATGCATAAATTTATGAAGTTTTCTAAGAAGTGAATTAGATACACTAATCATTTTATGGGCAGCCATTAGAGTTAAATTTTCCATGGCATTTTCATATTAAATAAAACCTTGCATTTGATATGTGCTGTGAACTAGTCCTGTGTGAGAGCAATCCTATGATATCATGCAGGATTAGGATTCAGGCAGTTTAAAAAGGCTAATGATTAGAAAGAAAATAAGGTTTCATATTCAAAACTACCTTGATATCTACAGGGCACTTAAGGATTGCATAGGTAACTATATCCAAAAAGAACCTAACTAAATATCTGAAAAATCATGTTACCAAACAAGAAATAAATAACTTATGATAACAGGTGGCCATTGCGTCATAAGTATCAACTAACATCCAATAAACCAGGAACCTTCTACATTTGTTAGAAAATGCCTAGAGAAGTAAGCAAACCTTATTTAATTTCACAGATACATCCCTTAGGCAGTTGAATCCTGCAAAACGGAATTGAACGGGACCCCCGAATATCCGACTAAATATCCAAGCCAGCACTGTTGCAGCAAACCTGAAACCAGACACAATAACATAAAATTAGAACAAATCATCCTACCATATGGTTGCTGTAGAATATCATTTCAGCATTAGCATTAGATCATTGTTTACAAAGACATAGCTACTCTAGACGTTGTTCAGAAGCACTAGCATACCCTAATGATAAAGTATATTAAGCATCCTTTTAAGATTTCTAAATTGTTAAATAGATAGACATTACACAATAGTTAGTGATGACTGTTGAGGTGATCGAGACTTTAGCATTCACAACAAGGCTTCTTATGTAATGTCCCCACCTCCTAGGTTGGTTGCAGCTTGATTACATGAAGTGAAACCTTTACTTAGTTGTCAAACTAAGTTGATCTGTTATCTCTGTTGTCATTGAGACTATCCTCTTATTAATTTAGATTGCTCCTTAAGAAGGGATGGATACCCTAAGGATAATTCTCTTTTCCTGATTTGATGCTATAATGGATTGCTGAGGCACTGATTGCTGCACAATTATATCTCACTCTATTATCTGTAATAGTTCTTTACACAAATTACTCAAGAAGAATTTTTAATCATCGAGTTTTAAAATATATTTTTTCCAGGACAATTGTTGATGCGAACATTGAAGTTAAATCTGCATCTGAATTGTGAAGTCTTTAAAACTTACTTAGATGCAAGTTATTGTAATGTACCCTTTCTGAAATAGGATTTAATAACAAATAATATTAAAATATAAGAAGAATATAAATTTAAATTTAAATTTAAAAGAATTAAACTAAAATATAATTTTAATTTAATTAAGTTTCATGAATGGTCAAAAGGCATGACATGAAAAGATGTGACTCCCTCAAACATGAGATATAAAAGGGAGAAGACAATTAAGGGGAGAAGTAGGAAAGAAGAAAGAAGGGAGCGTGAGAACTAAGGAAGGAGTAATGGAAGAAGATTGGAATGGGAAGAATTGACGAAGGGTTGTGACTCTTTCAAAATGTCGTAGTTATTAAAGGTTGTGGCAATTACAAAGGGCATAAAGGATGAAGGGTTGTGACTCTCTTGAAAGGTTGTAATAATAAAAGACTGTGACTCTCCCATCATGAAGATATATATAGGAAGGAAAGCCATTTGTTGAAGGCATGGAAGAAGGGATTGTCATAAGGAAGGTAATCATAGTAAGTTTTGTTCTGAGATATAAGACAGTTCTGATCTGCATAGTGATGTCTCCGTTTTGAAAAAGGATTTAATAATAAATAATCATTAAATAAATAAATAATACATAATAAATAAAATAATCAAATAAATATATAATAAATTATAAATAAAAATAACAATTAAACAAATATATAGTTAATAAATAATAGATATAATATGTATTAATATAATACATTGAATAATAATATATCAAAAACTATAATTATTATAATGTAATACAATATATATCATGATCAATATATAATATATTAATATAAATATATATATATATATATAAAGACTATCTTAAGAATAGCGACTAAAATTAGTCGCACCCGTGTGGAGAGACACTACTCTCCTCTCCCACATTGGTATTAAGAGCCAGTCAACACCTTATGATACGGGGGTAGCAATCACTTAAATCCAATCAGAATTTTAGATCATATACACTCAGCACTAATCAACGATTAGGAGAAATGTAGAGTTATTCAGCAATAGCATCGAATAGAGAAAATATACAGCGGCAGAAGTAATTTAATAAGCCATAGGGACATTACAGGCTTCTTCAGATTTTATGTATTCCCATATTAATTAATTGTTTTGAGCAAATATAAGATGAAAGAATATATTAGAAGCTGTCGAGAATACGGAGTCGTTATATTCTGCTATTCCTATGATCTCCATAGTGATAAAAGTATTATGGAATACAATTTTAATTTCCTCTTTATCAGTCTTGAGATCAATATGGAATGAGAAGAAACAGATATAGATAGTAAGGAAGGACCTATAACAACCATTATTATAATCTGCAACCTGGGGCTGAATATGCGTTCAGGGCATATGGAATAGTAGATAAGTTAAGATAAGATAAGATAAATTTATTAATGTCCAACAAGAGACCAACAAGGGTCTAGGGAACAGGAAATGTACAGCAACAGGAGCAGCAAACCAACAGACCACAAAACAATGGTCGGGAAAGAAAGCAAGAAACATGAAGTGAAAGGAGAAAGCACACAGAAAGGACTAAGGGTCCTTTTCAGGTGAAAAGAAATCCAAAACAGAAGGATAATGGTCCAGGTGAGCAAGAGCCCTAAGTCGTCGCTATTAACTGCTGGAGATGTGTCGCTGACAAGTAGAGGTGCTGCGGGGTTTCACCGATCTGGAGTGACTGGTAGTGGAGGCATCATGAGGCCGCTTCAATCCTCGTAACGGAGATGAGGGCAAGAAGAAGAACGTAATGAGCTGATCGGATATCTGTCTCTGTGGGAAAAGAAGCTATAGAGTATGCTTGCGGAGCTGGGCAGTCTCACAGAGATAAAGTGTGAGGCATTTCTGATCTGTATAGCTGAAGAAAGTAGTCAGGGAACTGCACCCTCTGAATAGGCAGTAGAATCTCCCTCTGATCTCCTAGTAAGTACGGCAACGAAAGATAAAGTGTGTCTCAGTCTCAATCTCGGCCAGGGTGCATAACCTGCAAATCCGATCCTCTCTGTCAATGTGATGATCAATCTGGGCCCGAAAGCGGTGAGATCCAACCCTGAAGGATCCCAGCAAGATGCGAAGAACATGGCACCAACGCTGAGATAAGTAACAAGTACAAACAATGATCCCATCATGGATGTCAAGAAAGTGCTCGGCGTAAAAAGCCATCCTCGAGTGCATACCCCCACACGGACTGATCCAAGTCGTGGTGATATACCGCCTATAAATGTCAAGTTTGACAAGTCTGTTCAACTCCTGTTTGGAAGGGAGGAGATGAGTCGAAGCGTCAAGAGAGAACTGATAGGGGGGTAAGTGATCAATGTCAATCCCAATGGAACCAAGGAGGGATGAGGCCTGGGCATACCAACAACGGGCTCTGGAGGAGGGGTCCGACTTGGCGAGCGCCACCGAAGAACAATAGGCCAGGTAGGAATATCTGTGGTGACCGTCAGTGGAGTCTGCGAAACAACGGAGGCAGTGAATGAACCAAACCAGGTCAAAGATGGCCCCCAATCTAAAGGGGTGAGCCCCGAACTCGGCCAAGATGATGTTGTGAGAGGTGGACCGAGGACATCTGATGATACCCCTGAGAAAGATAGTCTGAACACGCTCAATAGAGGCCCAATCAGAATCCAGGAGGGACGGCCCCCAAACAATAGAACCATAAAGAACTAAATATAAATATAAGAGATAAATACAAATACTAATGATCGAATCATCTAGGATAGATATAAATTAAAGAAGGAAATCTAAGCTTAGTAGAGAAGCATGGAATAAGCAAGGCAACCAACATATTAAAACAATCTATTAGCAGAGATAACATTAGCGGCAGAAATATATATATAAAACCAATAGCAGCAATTATCATTGATTGGAAGAAGATCGTACAGAGATCCACAATTATTAGACATGGAAGGGAGAAAATCAGATTTATATGTATATCTAGTACTCTAAGGAAGATAACGGAGAAAGAGAAATCATTATATCGGGTCATTGTTTGCCAGTAACTAACCACAGAGATAAGACCCTGTGTTATCTCCAGCAAGAACCCATGTACTGCAAACTATGATTCAGATGTCTGCATATTTATTTATAACCTATATTTGCATAAATATATAAAGCATATAAGGTCTTCTTATTTATTTGCAATATATATATATATAATGTAAAGCATAATCACCAGTCTGTAATAATTAGACACATGAAATGTAGAGTACTTATAAGATTATTACCTCACAAGATAAGGTAAGGCCCGCGGTGGAATGGACTTGCTACATCATACAAAGGCAATAGGTAAGGCCTGTGGTGGAATGGGCATAGGCTACATCATACAAAGACACTAGATAAGGCTTGCGGTGGAATGGGCATAAATTACATCATACAAGGGCACTATTTGTGAGGGATAATCAATATGGGTGTTATATGCTTCATATGCATTAGGTTAGGGTTTGTATATCTTTCTTATCAATTCCCTAGGCTTAAGATAGATTGTATTAAATTATGTATATATGTACACTTGTTGACTTAAATCAAAATTTACCTTGTTCAAAGGTATTTTAAGTGGTAAGGTGTTATCTCTAACCAACTTCCAATTCTTATTTTAATGGAATTTGTGATTCTAGGGCAAAAATTAGGGCAATGCCAAAAAGAGGACATTACAAGTGGTATCAAAGCATGTTCCTGCCAGCCTGAGGGACATTATGATGAATTGATTACTCCAAGAGATGAATATGGTCTTGGTTGGACGTTCTTGCCTCTTGTGGGCTAAGTGGTGAATGTTACCAAGGGAGAAGAATTTGGTCCTAATTCGATATTCTTGCCTTTTGTGGGCCAAGTGAACTATGTCTACGCATATTCATGTATATGCTTTGTGTTTCAAATGCATGCCCCTTGTTGATCTAGAGTTCAATAATAAAAAGCAATTTAGAATTGATGTAGGGGGAGATGTAGGTGTTGATCCCTACAAGGCTCACGCCTAAATAAGGGCAATCGGGAAGCTCACAGGAGTGGGAAATATTGCGCCCTGTGAAACAACCTCTGGGATTTTAGAAGATGGCTCTTCATACTAGTGCTTTTTTGGGAAAGGGGAAGAAGGATAAACACAAAAACTAAGGTGGTATGCCAAAGCTTTAAACCCCTTTGCATCTCCCTTCAAAAATAACAGGAACAAGGAACCCCAAAAAGATTAGGCACAGAACGCCACTGACTCTTCATTGTTGAAGAGAGAACATAATGCAAAAGTCAGATGGATATAGTGCAAAATATTCAAATCTCTTCGTGAGAAGCACCCATTAAGGCCTGGAAGGTATTGCCCCTATTATCTCACTAAAATGATCATTCCATGAGAATTTCATTCACCAAACGGCATATAGTATAACCTCATATTACAAATATTGAAAGAGTATAAAACATGGTTCAATAACATGCAAATTTATGATGAAATTATAAAAGCCTGTAATAACAAATAATAGCTATGTCCCTCTAGAATGACACAGAGCTTAAAATTATTCACAAAACTAGAGCAAAACACGCAGTAAAAGCAAACTGGGCATAGTCCAATGTGTCTCCTCTATTGATTATCTGAATACAAAGCTAAGGTCAAAGAATGATACAATAGCTATTTCTAAGTGTTATTCAAAGTAGTGAACAAAAGACTACAGAACCTAAGATCCAGATCCTCCTCTTCTAACAATGTGCCTGCGGGCTTAAATATATGATTTCCTTCAATTGAATCTCGAAAATGCAACCAAAAAGGGGCACTACATTTGCGCCATGTGGAGATCTCATCATGGCAGTTGTTACAACTATCTCAGGCGTGTCAAACTCAGCATCATTGCTTTCTTTTCATGTGCACAGCATGAGCGCCACCTGTGTCATTCCAAACTCCTCGCAATGATTCCTCATTTTTCATGTGTGGAGGCGATCACCTTTACGGATCAGATGTGCCTTGGGATTCGTCGTTGGATGAAAAAGTAGCATTTTTCCTTGAAGGATGTGGACCCCGCCACCTTTTTGAAAGGCATGACCGCAAACTGGACACGTATCGCGACGGCAGAACTTGGAGAGAGAAAGCCTCACGCGAAGGCACTTGAATCTCCGCAGTATCGATACGTGGCACCCACTACCATGAGCTCTCCCTGAAAGAGAAATACAGGGCTTGCGGACTTGGTAGAAACCGCACCATTTTGGCATTTTGCTACTCTAACTTTGCAGGGCCATAACTTTCAACTCGTTGCTCGAAATTCAGAATAAAATACATCGATGGAAAGGTCTTCAAGAGATCTAGAATCAGTCCCTCAACACAATGTCTTTGACACATCATGTTGAGGGACGGACGACAATTTCAACCCCAAATTCTGCTCTGATGGCCTCTGAAAATGCACATTTTCGAAACATAGAAAAATACCAAAAAATATTTTTTTCGATTTTTCTCATCTCTGCTCAATCTATCACTTATGTGTTGCCTCAGATCACCTTCAGACTACTCTCGATGAAGGTTGATATAGATAACATCTATAGTAGGTAAGAGGGTTAAGGTTGTCATCTAAGTAGACCACCTTGATGGATGCCAAAGTTCTACCATCAAGGCCAACAGGGCCAAAGTTCTGCTCTTGGGCTTAGGTTGGACAAATTGAGAACTCTAATATAATCTCCATATTGTTTTTACCTTAAGAGATGTAGGTAAGAGGGTTAAGACAGCCATGTAAGTAGGCCACCTTGGTGGATGTCAAAGTCCTACCACCAAAGCCAAGAGGGTCAAAGTCCCGCTCTTGGGCTTATAGATTGGACAAGTTGAGAACCCCACTACATGATGAGCTAATCAACTATTTGGGATGGGGCATAAATAGGGAAGCAAAACAAGCATCCTACAAAGTAGACCACCTTGTGTGGATGCCTAAGTCCTGCCACCAAGGCCAAGGGAGCCAAAGTTCCACTCTTGGGCTTAGTATGGGATTGGCTTGCACTAACTTATCATGGCTCAATCTCTACGAACCAAATTAATTAAGAATGGTAATAGCATAGGAAATTACATATTTTTGAATTGATATATACATCCAACTAGCTAATGTTATTAATCTATATGGATATATGTATGCACTTGTGTTCACTTTATGGTAACAAGGTTCATAGTCAAAAGCATAATGAAGAATAAAATTTTGTAAAACATTCCCTAACCCTGGCTTATTGCAAATTGTCAATTGTCGGATTTAATCAAGGAATCTAACAAAGTTTACATTGGTTGTATACTCTGTGTATGCTCCGTGTCTTCATGTATTCATGTGTATACTTCGTGTATGCTTTGTGTCTTCATGCATTCATGTGTCTACTCCGCATATGCTTCGTGTCTCCATGCATCAATGTGTATGCCTTGTGTATTCATATATTCATGTGTATATTTCATATTTCCAAGTGTATGTGTGGTTCTACTTTGGTTTTATATTGGAGATCATAAATGGAGACAAGCTATTGTGTACATCGGATCAATCCAAATCAATTTGATGATACGGCCTTGTTCCTTCTCTCAAAGTGAAGAGAGAAAAATAGTTTAAGATTGCAAACCTTGCAATTCATAAATCTGAGTTATTGGATTCAAAATTCACTAGTTGAGATAAAATTAAAGTTGCATAGAGAAGCCACTCACATTGAAAAATTCATATGAAATCGGCATTGCTTGACAAGCAATTTTTGGGAAGGGCGGACTATGATGTCTGCATTTTGACATAGGATTTAATAATAAATAATCATTAAATAAATAAATAATACATAATAAATAAAATTATCAAATAAATATATAATACTAAATAGAATAACAATTAAACAAATAAATAATTAATAAATATAGATTTAATATATATTAATATAATACATTAAATAATAATATATCAAAAACTAACATTATTATAATGTAATATAATATATATCATGATTAATATATAATATAATATACATCAATGTTATAAATCTAAAATATCAGTGTTACCCAGAAACGCGTTTCCACCCTGAATGCCCAAGTATCAGAAACGAAAATCATTTCGAGTACTTGGGCACGGCCGGAAACATTTCCAAGCCGTCCCCGATCATGCAAAAAAATTGGAAACCGTCCCGAAAAGTCGGAAACGGTGAACTCTTGTTCAAGAAACTGTTGACCGCCCCCCAGACAGTTAGGTACGACCAAGCTATCCCCCTACCATCTCAGGGACATTTAGCCTTTTCAAGCAATAGCAGCCATAAAGCAAGCCATTTTTATAATATTATTCTACACGCATTTCAAGTATCAGAGAATTATTGCCATGTTAGACACAAAAATCAGAAAATTAATGGAGATGAGAGATATCAACCATCTCCAATCTAAAACCCACTTCATTCTTTTTGTGGATCATCATTGCATGAACCCGTGGTTTCTCCACATGTCAATAAGCAATTTACAATGCCCAAAAACACTTCAAATTTCCCTTTCTGACTTTTGGTGAACTTTACAAGTTTGTTTAGTCTACCGTAAATGACCAAGAGGTAAGGAGAAGAAAAATTAAGTGAATTCCAAGATAATTTATACTTTCCAAGTGAACAAGCAGGTTATAATAAATAAACCAGAATTGACAAGTGCATTAGAGAGCTAATGAATGTGATCTTAGCTTTTACGGACCGAACATTGTTGTTTCAGGTTGGTTGTGTGCCCAAGAGGCCTAATATTGCATTTTTCATTGTAGAAAGTGGATAAGTGGATCATTTGCCTCACTTGTACTGGGTCATTTTGTAAGTTGACACCCACACATGATCAAGTGTGAAAGATTTGTTACCTTTGCAAAGAGACATAGATTTTAGATTTATCAATGTTATTATGTTGCTATGATGATAGTTATTATCATTATGTTATATCATTCGAATATATTTGAAATTTCAGATTTCCCTATATATTTTAAATTTCCCCTATTTTTTAATATATATATATGGTCGTCCCCTGCTGCAAGAAAAAAAAATGTCCCGAAAACTGTAAGAACCCCTTGTGGCTCTAACTTTGACAAACACTGAATTGTGGTTTAATTTTGAATGTTTGACAATTTGTCAAACACTTTGCAGGCAAGCTCTGATACCACTCTAACTCTAAGAACCCCTTGTGGCTCTAACTTTGACAAACACTGAACTGTGGTTTAATTTTGAATGTTTGACAATTTGTCAAACACTTTGTAGGCAAGCTCTGATACCACTGTAGTATCCCTTGCTAAATGATG
>MU225916.1:3580797-3594230 GCA_018584345.1 Thuja plicata
GGCCATACCAGAAACCCCACTTACTAAAAATAGTAAGTCAGCCAAAATGACCCGAACGAAGAGCAGACCTGATAAACTGAATCTCCAGAATGGAATCCCAACGTTGGCTCCCCAATCTGACCCCCTCTGAACACCCGATTAGCTTGCGAGGGTCGCCAAACCAAGCTAATCCCGAAGTCTGAAAAACGGGGACATTACAAAAACCCATTTCCCCATCCCCCCGTCTCGAAAACTCAGGCTAACATAGTGAAATAAATTAAATATGATCTTCATATCAATCTAAAATATATTATAATATATATCAATAAAAATATATTATATATACATCAAAGATAATTATATAAACACTATCTTAAGAATAGCGACTAAAATAAGTCGCACCCGTATGGAGAGTTGCTACTCTCCTCTCCCACACAAGTATTAAGAGCCAGACAACACCTTATGATATGGGAGTAGCAATCACTCAAATCCAATCAGAATTTTAGATCATATACACTCAGCACTAATCATCGATTAGGAGAAATGTAGAGTTACTCAGGAATAGCATCAAATAGAAAAAATAGATATATTACAAGGAAGCATAGATACAACGGCAGAAGTAATTTAATAAGCCATAGGGACATTACAGGCTTCTTCAGATTTTATGTATTCCCGTATTAATTAATTGTTTTGAGCAAATATAAGATGAAAGAATAAATTAGAAGTTGTTGAGAATAAGGAGTCGTTATATTCTACCATTCATATGATCTCAATTGCAATATAAGTATTATGGATTACAATTTTAATTTCCTCTTTATCAGTTTTGAGATCAATATGGAATAAGAAGAAATAGATATGGATAGTAAGGAAGAACCTATAACAACCATTATTATAATTTGCAACCTGGGGCTGAATTTGTGCTCAGGGCATATGGAATAGTAGAAGTAATAAATATAAATACTTATGATCGAATCATCTAGGATAGATATAAATTAAAGAAGGAAATATGAGCTTAGTACAGAAGCACGAAATAAGAAAGGCAATCAACGTGTTAAAACAATCTATAAGTAGAGATAACATCAACAACAAAAATTAATAAATGATTTTGAAATGGGAGCGAGTGGAGAGAAAGGTGGGACTCTGAAGGACCCTAGGGTTTCAAGCAGAGGTAAGGGCGTAGGTGCAGACGTAGAGGGAGTCTGTGATGAGGACAAAGACGTTGATGAAGATGGGTGTGTTGTTGTTCTTCCCCCCCCCCTGCTATGTGGTGGTTGGCTCCTTTTCTGGCGGCACTTGTGCGATGGTCGATGTCTTCCATTGGTGCTTTGGTGAGTGCGGAGGAGCTGTGACCATGGTGTTTCTGGTGGAGGGGTATCTTCATCCCCTGTTTGTGGATTCTTGTTTCTATGACTGTCCATTGCCTCCTTGTGGCCGTTTGGGCTTTATTGTTCAAAGTTTCTATTTGGAAAGAGGGTTTTGGTGCCCAATGGAGAGTTGTTGTAGTGGTCTTTCTTGGACAGGGACTAATTTTGGTGGGCGGTTCTTCTGCAATTTTGGAGAAAGAAGCCCTGTTTTTTCCTTTGTTGTTTGCAGTTGCTTTTTTCGTTGGGGTTGTTTCCTCAAGATGTTTGCTTTTGGGATTGTTATGAGGCCCTTGTCCAATTCAAGGCTTTTGTTGTTTGGGCTTGACCACCTGATTTTTCCTGGGATGTTGCCTTGGTTTTTGTGGGAGTTGATTTCTTCATGGAGTGTCTTTCAGTGGTGGAGTGTTGTTTTTTTATGGGTGCTTTCGGGTGAGCCACGGTGCTTTTTTGCCTCATTTTCTACAATTGTTGCCGCTAGGCTAGCTTAGGCGAAAGCTCGTCTCGCTTCACTCCCCTTTGTGAGGATTGTTTCTCTTGGGGGTATCTCTTCCCAATGTGTTTTTGTTCTTGTGTTGGTTGGGAGCCTTGTTTGGATTTTGTGGTCGAGGAGAGTCTTATCTTCTCTTTGGTTGTTTGGTTTGGGTGGTAGTGTCCAATTGGATGCTGATAGTTTTCAAGGTCCCAGACTCGCTTCTTGTTGTTTTTGGTTAAGGAGGCTTCTCTGGTATTTGGGGTGCTTATACCCTTGGTGGAGTCCAGTGCTTCTCTGGTGGACTCTTTTGGGCTCATTTTTGTCTTTTCCCTTAGTGGCTTCTATTGAGGTGAGGTCCCCCCTTGTTTTTATGAGGGGCCTTCCTGGGATTTGGTGGCGACCTGGGCACTTTTTGTTGTTGTTTCCCTTGTCCTCGCTTCCTATTGAGGTGGTTTCGTCATCTATGGAGGTGGTGATGTGTTTTGCGAGTGAGGGAGGTCGTAGCTTCAAGTGGCTCTTTTTTGCTGTTGGTTGTTGGGAAGTGGGGCGGGGGGTTTCGGAAATGG
Source organism: Thuja plicata (assembly GCA_018584345.1). NCBI lineage: Eukaryota > Viridiplantae > Streptophyta > Pinopsida > Cupressales > Cupressaceae > Thuja > Thuja plicata. The sequence continues at coordinate 3,583,179 of MU225916.1, forward strand.
TTTTCGAGTTGGAGTGCTCTTTCTTCTCGCTTTCCTATTGAGGTGGGATCTACTTCTATCGAGGTGGAGGGGAGTTTTGTTGGGGGAAAGAGCTGGTTCTACTGGGAAATAGTTGTTGCTCACATCTAGATGGTTTAGGATTCCGTGATTTTTTCCTCCATTCAAGATGATTTTCCTACTATGTCAACTGGTTTTTTGATGCACAATCTTTTGTGGCAATTTCTAATTATGGTTTTGGGAGCCATGGTAAAACCCAAATATTGTGGTTTGGGGAGCCATCAAAGCCCTATGGATCTCTTTGCTTAAGAGACTTGCTCTTGTTGTAAGGCTTTGGCCTCTTGTTTGGTTCTCTTGGGCAGCCGGTACTTTTGAGAATATGTCTTTAATGATTGTTGCATGTTTGTTGGCTTTGGGCTGTGGTTTTGAAAATGCTTTATTTGTTGCAGCGTCTAGTTGTAGTGGGGTTCAAGATCCCCTTCAAAATCTGCTTGTAATGGGTTTCGGGGCCCCATCAAAACCTGTTTCTTCCTTAATCAAAAACATCAGCACTGGAAATATATATAAAACCAATAGCAGCAATTATCATTGATTGGAAGATCATACTATTATTAGACAAAGAAAGAGAAAATCAGATTTATATGTATATCTAGTAATCTAATGAAGATAACGGACAAAGAGAAATCATTATATCAGGTCACTGTTTGCCAGTAACTAACAGCAGAGATAAGACCCTCCAGAACCATGTCCTGCAAACTATGATTCAAATAAGGGTTTGCATATTTATTTATAACCTATACTTGCATAAATATATATAGCATATAAGGGTCTGCTTATATATATATATATATATATATATATAATGTAAAGCATATTCACCAGTCTGTAATAATTAGACACGTGAAATGTAGAATACTTATAAGATTATTACCTCACAAGATAAGGTAAGGCCCGCGATGGAATGGACTATGCTACATCATACAAAGGCACTAGGTAAGGCCTGCGATGGAATGGGCAAAGGCTACATCATACAAAGGCACTAGATAAGGCCTGTTGAGGAATGGGCATAAGTTACATCATACAAGGGCACTATCTGTAAGGGATAATCAATATGGGTGTTAAATGCTGCATATGCATTAGGTTAGGGTTTGTATATCTTTCTTATCAATTCCCTAGGCTTAAGATAGATTGTATTAAATTATGTATATATGTACACTTGTTTCCTTATTTGGTGATTACAGGACTTAAATCAAAATTTACCTTGTTCAAAGGTATTTTAAGTGGTGAAATTATATCTCTAACCACCTTACAATTCTTATTTTAATGGAATTTGTGATTCTAGGGCAGAAATTAGGGCAATCCCAAAAAGGGGGCATTACAGCATAAAGGGAGCACAGGAATTAAGGAAGGATTAATGGAAGAAGAATGAAGTAACTTCCAAAGGGACAGCAATGAGGGAGGTGTGGCCCTTTCAAAGGGTGGTAAGTGTGAAAGGGTGTGACCATTGAAAAGGGCAGACATGGTGAAGAGATGTGACCCTTCCTCAAAAAGATATAAAGGGGGAAGAAGGATCAATATGGAATGAAATTGGAAACTTATCTCTTCTTTTACTCCATAAGGATCAATATTTAATAAGAGAAAATAAGTCATTCAATCAATCAGAATAAGAGATAGATATCTCAATATAAACAGCAGATCGGACTGCTATAATTATATACTGATATAATGCATAATGATTTGGCTGACTATGATTGGTCTCTCATTTGTTAGGAAGTAGAATATTACACATCTCTCTCTCTCTCTCTCTATATATATATATATATATATATAGATAGATAGATAGATAGATAGGTACAAAAACACATACACACAAGGGAGGTAAGTCCCAAGATGGATGAGGACATGTATTTCCAGTGCCTTGAGGGAAAAGTCCTGAGATGGGTATGAACATGCATTCTCAATACCTTGAGGGAGCCTGCTTGTAGATTGGTGTCCAAGTGCCCTATTACAAGTAAATCCCCATCCTCCTTAGGGTTGACGTTTAAGAGAGAAGGAATTAGGGCGTAAGTATGTTAACTGCCAAGTGTATTATGAAATAATCATTATTTCTTAATTTAGTTAATCATTAGGAATTGGCAGCTTTTTAGTAGGGAACATTACAAAGATTATGTAAATTGCCATTTCCCAACAAAATCAAAACCCTAGATGGGAATTTTAGTGTAAATCAAGTTAAGTTCCAATAGGGAACATAACAAGTGGTATCAGAACCTGATCCTATCATCTTGCAGGGTAAAAGATGAAACAAGAAATCATTCTAGTCAATAAGAAGGAATCTAACGATGTGTATATTTTGTGTATACTTTGTGTATGCTTTGTGTGTTCATACATTCATGTGCATGCTTCGTGTCTTCATACAGTGAAGTGTATACTTCGTATTTTCAGTGTATGCTCCATGGGTGGTTCTATTTTTGGTTGATCTAGAATAAGAGAATAACAAAAGTGAACTCAAACATTGATCAATCCAAATCGGTTTTGATACCATTACAAGATGGCCTTGACACTTGCCTCTAGAAGATGAGAGAAAACTTGTCTTAAAATTGTGAACCTTGCGAATTCTCAATGAATTGGTTAGTATCATAGTTGCGCAGCAAAAGCTACTCACATAGAAAAATTTGTATAAAAATTAGCATTGCTCGAGGACAGGCAATTTTGGGAAGGGTGGACTGTAATGTCCCCTTTCTAAAATAGTATTTTATAATAAATAATAATATTAAAATATAAAAAGAGTATAAATTAAAATCTAAAAGAATTTAGTTAAAATTTAATTTTAATTTAATTAAGTTTCAAGAATGGTCAAAATGCATGAAATGAAAAGATGTTACTCTCTCAAACATGAGATATAAAAGGGAGAAGAGAATTTCATTTGGAAGGGGAGAAGGAGAAAAGAAGAAAGAAAGGAGCATGAGAACTAAGGAAGGAGTAATGAAAGAAGATTAGAATGGGAAGAATTGATGAAGGGTTGTGACTCTTTCAAAAGGTGGTAGTTATGAAAGGTTGTGAGTCTTTCAAAGGGCATAAAGGATGAAGGGTTGTGACTCTCTTGAAAGGTTGTAATAATGAAAGGTTGTGACTCTTCCATCATGAAAATGTACATATAGGAAGGAAAGTTATTTGTTGAAGGCATCAAAGAAGGGATCATCATTAGGAAGGTAATCATAGTAAATTTTGTTCTGATATATAAGACAGTTTTGATCTGCATAAAGGGAGCATAGGAATTAAGGAATGATTAATGGAAGAAGAAGAAGGAAGCAACTTCCAGAGAGGCAGAAATGAGGGAGCTGTGACCCTTTTGAAGGGTGGTAAGTGTGAGAGGGTGTGACCATTGAAAAGGGTAGACATGGTGAAGAGGTGTGACCCTAAGGGGGGAGAAGGATCAATATAGAATGGAATTGGAAACTTATCTCTTCTTTTAATCCATAAGGATCAATATTTAATAAGAGAGAATAAGACATTCAATCAATCAGAATAAGTGACAGATACCTGAATATATACAGCAGATCAGACTGCTATAAGACAAATAGCAGACTTATGTACTGATATAATGCATAATGATTTGGCTGACAATGATTGGTCTCTCATTTGTTAGGAACTAGAATATTGCACATTGCTACTGTTATAAAAGTACAGTACACAGTAGATATTAGTATACTCGTAGCCTAATCCTTAATCACTCACTATAGCCTCTTAAGAGGATAGGTTGGTGTTGTGTATGCAGAGGCAGGGTAAATCCTCACAAGGCAGGTAAGTCCCAAGATGGGTAAGGACGTGTATTTACAATGCCTTGAGGGAAAAGTCCCAAAATGGGTTTGAACATGCATTCCCAATACCTTGAGGGAGGCTGCTTGTAGATTGGTGTCTAAGCGCCCTATGACAAGTACAGTCACATCCTCAGGGTTGATGTTTAGGAGAGAAGTAAGGAATTGAGGCTTAAGTATGTTAACTGCCAAATGCATTGTGAACCATACATTATTTCTTAATTTAATTCGATTTAAATGCTTAGTGACGTATGTTAATCATTGGGAATTGGCAGCTTCCTAGTAGGGAACATTATAGAAATTAAGTAAATTGCCATTTCCCAGAGAAATCTAAACCCTAGCTGGGAATTTTAGGGTAAATCAAGTAAAGTCCCAATAGGGGACATTACGTTTATGATGTAACTTTTCCAACTTTTTCTTAATGAGAAGTGTTAAAGAACGTCTGCATCTAGAATGTATGGTATTTATAGCATTCTTATATGCAAGTGCAGCCTTTCAGAATTGTTTGCTGAATGAAGCATTTCCGGTCAGAAAGTTTTAGCATGTATTTTTTCTAAAGCATTTTCAATGCAAAGTGTTGAATAAAATTTGCATCTAGAAATTGAGTTATTTAACGCATTCTTAGATAACAGTCTAGAAGTTTAGAATATTTACTGATTGAGCATTTCAAATCGGCAAGTTTACTTTTTATTTTTTCCCAAAGGATTCACGATGCAGGGTTAGTACAATTTGCATCTTTCTAAAGACCTTAAAGCCAAGCCTTCAGAGGTGAGTTATTTAACGCATTCTTAGATAACAGTCTACAAGTTTAGAATATTTACTGATTGAGCATTTCAAATTGGCAAGTTTACTTTTTATTTTTTTCCAAAGGATTCACGATGCAGGGTTAGTAAAATTTGCATCTTTCTAAAGAGCTTAAAGCCAAGCCTTCAGAGGTGCAATGACAAGTCACAAAACTATGAGAAATTTACTGGAAGCATTTGAATTCATAAAGTTCTACCATATTATTTTCCATTAGCATTATTGATTCTAAGAGGCGAGGAATGTGTGAATTTTAAAAATATGCATCTAAGGTGTGAATTCTTGTAATCATTCTTAAGAGCAAGTACACAATTATGGAATATTTTCTGGAAGAAATATTCCAGAAAAATAAGTATTAACTGTGCAGATTTTTTGAAGAAGCCATGGGGAAAATCTTCTACAGTACATAAATAACAAAATTAAAGAACTGATCAAAGAAAGATTCAAAGAACGGGCTGAGATATCATCTATGAGTTGTGAATTGCTCCACCTACAGTGACATCCGACCCATTTACGTCGAATCCTGAGATTGATCCTACACCGAAACTCTTTGAAGAGCGAAAACTTGCAAAAACAAAGGAATTTCTAGCCAAAAAACAACAATAGAATCCTACGCTCAATTACACGGCGCCGTAAATTGATTCTCTGCCCATACAGTTAGCAACTTTGGCTCCGTGTTTCTACAAATATCATCTAAGATATCATGGATTGTAGCGTGGCTCCCCAGCTAAGTACATCATAGCGGTTCGAGCCTATTACTGCCCTCGTTAAAGAGGGAAGACACAAAAGCATGTGATTTCTCATCAAAATTAAGGATGGAAATTCCTATAACCCATAAGGGAATGAATTGATTTGCTCTCTATGCACTTCAAACTCCACATTGTAATGCAGTCTTGCAGTTGAATTTTCCTTTCGCTTTGTAGCTCCATAAACTTAGTATGGCACAGCCTTGGCTTTGGCTTGCCCTGGACAATTATGTAATGTTTGTGCGTTTCCATAGACTGCTGCTATATTATTGCGATAAATTAGTAAAGTCACATAAAGAAGCAACTTACTTGACAATCAGCCATCCGATGAAGGAAAACCCGAAAAAGCACAGCAGGAATTTGCCAGGAGAGACCTCCATGGCAGGTCCTGCGCCTCCTCTCAGCCTTCCAGGACGGGTGACACAGTTCATCCAGCTCATTCGCCACGTCTACGCCCAAAACAGGAAAAAGAAAAATAATCACCCTAGATCAACAATAGGAATCTCCAGTTCTGCAATTATCTTCCTCTCGCCCCTTCATTTCAGCTGAGATCACAGATAAATAATACCTCCAGAAGCTTTTTGTTTGTATGCTCGAGCACGCGGATCGAACAGGAGACGTACCACTAATGTGCATAATGTGATTTATTGTACCGATCGATCCAAATGAACAGAGGAGAGGAGAGAGAAAGAATAAGGAATGGCATGATTACCATGGTTTATGTAATTAATAAAATCCGCATGCCCGTCACATCTCTCTTCCACGGGATTAGCCAAAAAAAGGCTGTTCCCGCAGTAGAATTAACTCTAACCGCCGTACAATTGAGATGAGACCTGGTAAATGCGGGTCAGAGAGAATCTTTTATAGCCCTTTGAAAGAAGTGTTGGTCCTCAATAGATGGGTGCTCGTGTAATCCGCTCTTGCGCAGCTTAGAGCTTGGCAATTTGGTTGATCGAGCGATAAATAGGGCACGGGCTAAGTTTTATACAAAAACGCATCAATATATATATATATATAGTCCAAAAAAAATTCAAATTCGCGAAAATATATTTATTTTTTTACAAATATTTTGTGGTTTTAGATCACAAAATATGCAGATCACACATGCTGAAAATTTTGCAAAAATCTGTTAAGTTTTCTGGTTTTTTAGATTTGATCAATGGTACATTTTGTAGTGAGCCTAGTCGTGTCTGATAAATAGTCTATGGAAAGAGTTTGGCAATATTGGGACTGGTATTTTTTAGGAAAGTTTAATGCTTCCTCCTTGTGAGCATCATCTAATGAGTGTTAAGTGGTTCATTCATTCTCGTGGGAGATGGGTTCTTATGAACCACTACTCACGAAATATGAGCCAATGAGTTTGACTCGGAAACTACGCAGTTGAATCTTGATAGCAATATCACAATTTGACTTGCTACGGAAAATACCTTCTACTTATCAGTTTATGAGATAGTTAACTTGTTATTTTGGTCTTTAAATCTTCTACAGTTCAGTCATTTTATTATTCAAAGAGATGATAAGAATTCCTACCTTCCCAATGAAAAAATTATGTCAAAGGATAGATATCATGATATTGTCGTGTTTGTTTCTTATGTCTTTCAAGGTATCCCACACTATAGTGAATTGTTTTTCTCGGTCCATTGTTTCTATTTTGCAAAAAATACACTCTTTCTTCCCATACTTGTTTAGGTCTTGTCCACCTCCCTGTTTTGTTAGACTTAGTATAGAATGTTTTATACCATGCAAGATTGGCTGGAGAGTATAGCCACACAAGATCTAAGCACTCCATGAAAGCGCAAAAGAGATCAACAATGTAAGAATAATATTATTTTATCAAGGACACAAATGATCAACATAATTGAATGATGTGTGTAATGTACTAAACACATATTACAAAGGGTACCCCTTGGTTATATATGCCAACATAAACATAGGATGGCATGAGATCAGGATATGTGTCTTAATCTTATGACATGGGACATAAAGTGATAACTTATCATCCACTTAAGATGGAAAAATGATAATTATCCACTAAAAGTGGGAGTTTTCTGTCTTCCCTAAGTAGACAAACATAACATGTGTGATTAGGACCTAGGTGTTGAACTTGCTATGTACAACACTAGGTACAATACCCCTTTCAGACCAACATATTTCACATTAGAGTTGATGAGAGTTGGTTCTTGTTGTCTGTGAAGTTAACACAATGCAACGACGGGGATATGCAGATCAAGGTCCCTCTCTTGAAAGAGTGAGATTTATCACTCCCAAGGTTTCAGATGGTTGGGTCACACCTGCGTTGGATAGGTCAAGGAAGATTATGTGAGGTGTCACAAGGTAAGCCTTTGTTGGTTCAATGAGGGATGGTTGGAAATAAGTTAGCAAACTTATGATCACTATTATTGGACTAGTGAGTTGAGTTTTGAAGATAGAATACTTGTAGTGAAGAGATCTGCAATGCGATAAATAAATTTTAAATTCTAAGATAATAGTTATTCTAACTCTAGATATCAAATAAAAGTCAACAGATAGTAAGGCTAGAAGACATTTCAGAATTAAATAAACTTTATTTTGGACATCAACCATCCAAACACTTAACTTGCATAAAGAAGGTTAGATTTGATCACATAACTATTAAATTATAAACTAACACTCACAACTTATAAAATCACAGTGTTATCTTCAAATGAAACAAAAATGAATGATTTCTTGAATTACATCATACTGCAAAGACACACCATCCATGTGCATATGCAAGATAAAACTATCCTCCAAAGCACAAATTGAATTTATCAAACCAATTTATCCACCACAACAACCAAACATTTAATAGCTAACACCAGTTAAATAAATTAATGGATAAATGTTACAAATATACAAATGGCTCATGAATCTAAAAAAATAATTCAAATTCACAAAGTTGGCAGTAATACATAATGAGAATGCAACACCATATGTCTATAGACTTCAAAATGACCAAATCTCGACCTTTATTATAGCTAAAATATGAGTTTAAATAGAGTTTACATTTTTAGATTTGTTGAACCTGTAACTAGGGTTTTTGGGCATTATTCTATGACAAAATGAAAATAAAACACGTGAAACTACTCCTTAACTATTACAAAATGGATTGAGAACAAGTTCCATGAGTTTATAACTTGAAATGGCCTTCATTCATGCATAAATGTGCCCTAAAACTATGAGATGAAGCTCTAGTTTCAGCAATTGCACTTGAACTCGCTTGTATGCATTTTTCTTAATTTTATTCTCCAACAAATTGAGTATCCTTGTTTGCACGACCATAGGGAGTTAATGAATACGTGTTAAAAATAATTTGGAAGAAGATTCCATGTTCAAATTACTACCAAAAATAACAAAAAAACATGAATACTCTTCCTGATGTGTTTTTTCCATTAGCTTATAAAAAATATGCAAAATTATAATACAAAACCATCTCTATGATACCAAATATGGGCCAAAATATTTAGGAAAGAAACATTGAATGATTTCACTACTTCAATTACGTCACAGATATTTAGGATTTCCATGTATTCTAGCTGAGCATGTTAGTTCTTCCGAAAGTTTTTAAGTTTCTAGCTGGCATATTCAAATTGAGGAAGTTTTTTTTTCATGTTTGAAACTCATATTTTGCCTCTTTCATTAAGCCAATTGATTCCTTAGTGGTTACCCCTTGTAAAATACCTTTGAATTCTTGAACGATTTCATCAATAATTATCATTGTTGTTTGCTCTTCTGATTTCCAAAATGTGTAGGAAAGAGCTTTTATAAAAGCTTATGCCCTTTGCATTAAAGTATTTACAGACTCACCCATAGCCAAAATGGCATTTTTCCACTTCCAGTACTCTTCCATGGCTAACTTGATGGATCTTGACCAAACTACTTGAAAATTGATATTCTCTGGCTCCATAACTGTAGTTGTGAGCAGCTTATCGAGGCTCATCTTGTTTGTTATTTTCAAAATTGGGAGGAAGTCCCCCACATGAGTTTGACCTATTTAATTCTGGTATCCTCTTCATTTAAAATCATGTCCCCTAAAATTTGTAACTCCTTAGCCATTGACTGGTAGAGAAAATAAACTATTCTTACTATTGCCTCCCCATATTACTCTATATCTTGCCTCCATTAGGTACAGTCTTTCAAAAATGGGTCAATGTGTGACGACTTTTTGTAGGAGTCCACTGTAACTTGTAGGCTCATGGTTGTGTTGGCAAGGTTAATTGGGACAACTAGTTGAGTAATGAAAGACTTCGGGTCTTTGACCTGAGTTTCCAAGTGTTAGAGTAATCATTAGTTTGCTTATTAATTAAATCATGTTGATTTAATTAATTAATTTATTACTCTTTAGTGCTTAATCTTTCTCTTGGTGCGTTAATAATTAATTCTTTTATTAATTATTAATGTGCAACCTAGCTTTTTTAGGCTTTAGGGTTTTGTTCACCTTTATAGGTTGAACCTTGTAATTCTTTTTCCTTTAACTCAGATTGTAATTTTGCTCTCACATTTTGAGTAACTTCTGAGTTCATCTTTTTCCTCTTTCTACTTCTCTCCTGTAGCAGGTTATTTGCATGCAGGTATTCTTGGCATTCTGTGGATTTGTATCTCTCAAATCCTACATGGTATCAGAGTCGCCCTGCTGTTGCCTGGTCTGGTGTTTTTGAAGTAGTGATTCGAGGGCAAAAACTACAGCTTTTGGGAGATTTTCTCTTCAATCTAAAAGAAGCACATTTTTCTGGAGCACTTTGAGCAAAAACGGACCTCACCATCGCGCTCAAAAGGCTCGGGAGATTACTTTTTCATATAAAGTTCACCATTTTTTTCCACAGTGGCCTCTGAGAAAAAATTTCTCTACCAGGTCGTACGACACGCTTTTCGACAAAAAAAATAAATTTTAAATTAAAAAACACTTTAAAGTGCATGCAGAATGTGACGCCACCGTGTTGCCCACGTGCAGCCAGCGCGCCGCCTGTGCCCGGTCTCCACCGATGCACCACCCGCGCCCAGCTCGGGAGCTGCTGCAACTGAAGCGCCACCCGACCGCCTCCACTGCGCCACCGGGGAGCCACCTCCGCCGACCGCAACACCACCTTAGCCACCAGAGCGCCGCCCGTCTGCTGCTAATATCACTTGTCAGAAAGTGACGTCATTTTCTGGGGTCCCCAACTTTTCCGGCAAGTTTCCAAATTTTCTAGTCAACGGAATTTTTTCCAGCATGACAGCTTGGTGACGTGCATACGACCGTGAATTTTTTTCCCGTGGAGGTGCGATGGTCATTTGACCGTCAAATTTTTTCCCATGACTGGTTTTTTCCAGAGAGCTTTTTTTCAGAGGTACTGTCAGTCTTTTGGCCGTAACTTGAGTATACAATATCATTTTTTAGAAAACAAGATATCGTCAGAAAGCTCTTTCTGATCTGGAGACAACCATGTGGGTTTTGGCTGCACACTCGGTCGTTTGAGTACCTATTTTCAGCATCAAATTTGTGGCTTCCATTTCCCTCCTCACTGCACCAGGTTTTGATCTAAATGCAGTAAGGTCAGATTTCTTAGTTTTTTTCATTTAAAAGAGTTATCATGGGTTTTTCTACTCACCCTTCAGTTGTTATTTTGGAACGGGGTAATTATGAGTCATGGGCAAAGGGTATACTTACACATTGTAGGTGGCTTAATTTTTTGCCT
>MU225916.1:3594280-3608782 GCA_018584345.1 Thuja plicata
GGGGTAATTATGAGTCATGGGCAAAGGGTATACTTACACATTGTAGGTGGCTTAATTTTTTGCCTTATTTGTATGATCTCATACCTAAACCAACCACTTCAGAGGGAAAATTAGCATGGGATATTATCAGAGATCACATAGTAGGACTTATATTGTCTAGTGTGGATCATGACATTGTGTTGGCTATATTGAACATTGATTGTCCTCACCCACTTTGGACACGTCTTTGGGAGATCTATCTTGCTTCAGATTATCTCATACCCATTACTTGGAGAGAGAATACACCATTTGATCATGATACTTTAGAGGGGCTTGAGTATTTAGACACCCTTATATCTTCCGATGGATCAGAGCCTTCTCTCACAGTTCCTACTCTTCAGACTGAGTCTTCACCAACATCTCCTATTATTCCTGATTCTGTGCAACAAGGCATCATTTACCTTTCAAACATAGCTACTTTGGACTCTTATCTTCCAGACATCTCCTTCTTGTTTGTTGAGTCTTATATTACATATTTGGAGGATTATTTTGAGGACACTCATCTCCTATACCTTGACAGTCAAGTTATCACTATTCGCCCACTATTATTAGTGCATTCAGCGGTTACATTTCAGGATTCTCCACATTAGTTTGGATTTGGCATCATTTGTTTTAGTTTAGTCAGAGAGATTCTTCAGCATCCGGTCATGGCACACATCTTGAGTCAGATTGGTTCATCACTCTTCATAGGGTTTCTTCGACATCGTCCTTTGGATCATTTCTTCCTAAGGGGAGGAATATCATTTGTCGCTTCAAGATCTCCTTTTGAATTCTACATCAGGCATCTACCATTATGACTGGAGTTTATTCATTCTGGGGGGACTTTGGTGTCTCATCCCTCTCTCATGGGGGGTTGGTTGTACTTATGGTCTTGAGAGAGTCTCTTGAGCCATTTCTTTTCTACATTTTTCTATCTCTTTTTAGAGAGGGGTTTTTCCCACTGGGTTTTCTTCTTTGTCTCCAGTTTATAGAGATTTCCTTGTATTGGGTACCTGATCAGGCCTTGTTGTCGGGACCCATTTCCTACTTTCATAGTTGTGATAGGTTAGCTTACCCCTTGCGCTTAGCTTAAGGGGGTGTTAGAGTAATCATTAGTTTTCTTATTAATTAAATCATGTTGATTTAATTTATTTATTTATTACTCTTTAGTGCTTAAGTTTTCTCTTAGGTGCATTAATAATTAATACTTTTATTAATTATTAATGTGCAACCTAGCTTTTTTAGGTTTTAGGGTTTTGTTCACCTTTATAGGTTGAACCTTGTAATTTTTTTTCATTAACTCGGATTATAATTTTGTTCTCATATTTTGAGTAACTTCTGAGTTCTATTTTTTCCTCTTTTTGCTTCTCTCCTGTAACAGGTTATTTGCATGCAGGTATTCTTGGTGTTCTGTGGATTTCTATCTCTCAAATCCTACACGAAGTCCTCTTTCTTATTTTTGGCATCGTTTATCCTCAGGAAGATAGAGGTGAAAGCCGAACCCATCAAATCCTTTTCTCATTCTTGATTTGGTATCCCCAAGTCTAGTTCCTCCATTAAATAATCTTATAAGGCCATGTCCTCTATCAATTTATCTATAGATAGGGTTGCAACTTGAGCCTTCCAATGTCCTTGCATATGTGTGGATTCATATGATATTTGTTGCGCTTTCCTCTGACCAGGTTCTTCTCATTGAAAATCCCTTCCTACTGTTGATAAGTCATGTTCCTCTAGTTCCTTGTATATCCTTTTTGTGGCTAAACAAACTGGATCGATTACCTAGGCATAGAATATGATGTAAGGGGCTGATAAGTTTCTTTTCAAACGTCCCTTCTTGACCATGTACTCCCTCTTCTTGTTGTGAGGATGATACTTGTTGAGTTTGAGGTATGGTGGCATATTTAGAAGGAGAAGAAGCTTCCTGATGTTCCTCTTCTTGTCGAGAGTAACTTATTTCTCTCATTCATGTTCTATCTCTCTCCCTCTTCCTCTCCTTTATTTATTTATTCTTCTCTAGCAAGTTGTTCCCCTTCTACAAATATCTATTCATTCACACCTAAGGGAGTTTCTTGATATCCACTACCCTCATTAGTACTCATGAGGATCTCTTGACCCTTATCCTAATCCCCTTCTCCATCTTGGTTCTCAAACATATCTTTCATTGACATTTCTTCTTGATTATGCTTTGTAGAGAACTCTTAAATTGGTTCATCTATTCCTACAAGATTAGCAAAATTAGATATAAAGAACTCATCATCCATTAGGGGATCCTCTTTCTCTTTCACTTTGTCTTGTTCTACAATTGATTTTAACTTTGCAGTGTGATCCTTGGGTAACACATCTTGCTCAATTAATTTTTTCAATTAGTCTCACTCGAGAGATGACACACTAATAATTTCTCTTTTGAGGAAGACTCTCCTAAGCTACCTGCACCAGAAGTTGACCAAGTTAATTTCCTTTGACGGGTCACCAGACATGGTTTTGTGTCTTTTCATCTTTGTCATCCTCTAGTACTTCCATAATTAGAGGCATTTATGGTTGACTCTTCTTTAATCTTTTGTACACCTTCACCCCGATGGTGGAACATTTTATTTTCTTGTTGATCTTAACTATGAAAGGAAAAATCCTCTTCCCAGAAAAATAAAATATTGCATCCATTGTTATTACGGAAGTAGGAGTAGTTTTTCAAGTAGCAGCAATAGCTGGTTAGGGGGTAGCAATGGAAGAACATCCTTGTGTCTCCTCTTTATCTTTTTGTTGACTTCCAATTTGAAGGGGAATTGTATTAGCCATAGGTCTATCATGTTCAGAGACCTCTCCTAGAAAGGAAGTAGATGACACCTACTTGAATGGGAGTGTTCTCTTCCCTTTGGAACCACTTGGCTTAGCTTTGGGAATCTTATCTACTCCCTTTTTCATCGGTAATGGTTCCAATTTAAATTGCATATTTAACTAGGCTTGTGTACATTTGAGCACATACCTTTCTCTAAATGTTGTGTCTTCTCATTCATCTTAAAGAACATCAACATTATGAATAGCCCTTTTAAAAAATATATCTTCATTGTACATGGACAACAACCTCTCATCTGAGTCCTTATTCATGTGCTCATCATATATGTACATTCCTTATGTATCTAGAGCCAAATGTAAGTCCATTCTATAGTGTTCTATAACTTGAACTTTATAATCATCCATACAATTAGGCCAATGATCTTTTAGATATGGCTCGTGCCTAAAATGAGCTCCCATCACATGGCTAAAAGTACCAATGGGATCAAACTTACCTCTTGGGATTGAAATTTCATCTATTAGGCATTCAACTCACCTTGGTCTCATCACCTTAGCAATCTTCATATCTCGAGTAGTGTTGTGAGGCTCTATTTTGATTGAAAAAATAAAATCAAGGCTCGTGTTTAGTTGTTATCAACTGATGGTCATTAGCAACCTACCTACACAACTGCATGAGAATTAACCTATATAAAGACTACCTAGGGAGTTTTCTTGGTTTCAAGGTACAATGGCCACCTTGATGTACATGAAAATCCTATATTGAATATGATAATTCCCAAATTTCTTGATTTGGGAAGCATATTTTGAAGACAACATCTTTGTGAAGTCCCCTTAAATGGCCCTAATAATTGCAAGAAAAAGGGAATATATATTGTTATATAATGTGGCTTTTCAACAATCTCCTTGTGGACCAACTATGGGTAATGTGAATATACTTGAGCCTTTGAGTTTGTCAATGAACCAACTCTATTCAACTATGGAAATGTAGCTTGTATTGGGGGAGGTATAGTAAATATGAAGTCATATAAAACATGGGGTCAATCTTGAATATTAATAATTGTTCATCCAGGTTGTCGCTTATGACCTTCCTCCAGTCTATCTTCTCCTCCCCCCTTCTAATAGTTTTAATATAAAGAACCATACATGGGACTAATTGCTTGGCTTATGAGAGTCGCAACAATATTCTCAAAAGAGTCACATAGTTCTTTATATCCTCTTGGATGTAAGCCCTGTGCAATTTCATCCTGTCAAGTTGGCTACTATTTCCTGGCCTCTCAAGGAAATTTCCATTGATATATGACTCAATGTCCAATTCATCCTTGTAGAACTTCTCCCCGTACGCCTTAAAC
Organism: Thuja plicata; assembly: GCA_018584345.1. Lineage (NCBI taxonomy): Eukaryota > Viridiplantae > Streptophyta > Pinopsida > Cupressales > Cupressaceae > Thuja > Thuja plicata. The sequence continues at coordinate 3,598,438 of MU225916.1, forward strand.
ACCTTGGAATATTTATCATGTATAGATATATGGAAAACAACCTCTATATTGTCATGTCTAATATCTAGGATCACGTGCCCTGGCTTTCCAAAGATTCTCCTTTGTTTGGGATAATAATTCTCTACACATGCCACCACCAAATTTATAGGTTGTAAAGACACAAGATGTGCTACCACTTGAATTAACAAAAAGTATACCAAAAAGGTGGCATCGATACTTCTCCCATTTGGGTTTGACATGCATCCCATGAACTCCTTTAGATCCACGTGACAAATATTTATGTCAATGATCTCTGTGTGGTTGTTGGCCTGTTTGGGGGGCTTGTGATAGCTTAATAACTTGTACTTCATTGAAGCATTGTTGGTCATATCTTGTTTTGCATTAGAAAAGTAGATGTTAGTACCATTTTGTGATATTATTCAACTAACCTATTATATGAATGATAATGAATTAACTATAATGAAAACAAACTAACTATGAACATTATTGTCTCGAAATGGAAAGCAAGACAAGAACCCATCAATTGCAAATTCTACTAACAAAATTCCTAAGTGCAAGATTTTTGGGTTTCGGGCGTATCAACATCCCTGAACCTTTTTGGTTTTTCAGGTTTTGACATCCCAAAACCAAAATAATATGGTTTCATAACCTTTATAGAAACCCCCCCCCTTCTACCTTTCAGGGGTCGAGGTGACAGAGTTCCTGATTCCTTCTGGGGATCAAGGATGATGTCATCCCCAACACCTAATATTTATTTGTGTGCGAAGGCAAAGTCAGGGAATAAAGAATCCCCAAACTTTGATGTCTGACAAGGTCCCTAAACACCTAAACCCTTTAATGTCCAAAGCCTTTTGGGGATCAGAGATTCAAGAGCACTGATCTAATGGACCAACTTTTGACTTAGGGTTTTCTTTAAGTATTTTAAAACTCAACCTTTTACTCACTAGTTACCTTGTAATGACTCTTTGATCAGAAGGCCTAAAAATGATTTGTATGCCTAAGAAAATGATGCCTTAAGAGAAACAAACAAATAACCACACTAAAACCTTAGAAATAAAATAGAAAAAAACTATGACAAAGTTAAAGAATGCTAGAGAATAATAAAAAAAAAAAAATCATGGTCCAAACAAATAATATCAAGGGTGATGGTGAAACCTTACCTTCAAATATGAAGCAATGTAAGGATGCACAAATTTACTCATATCCCATGAAGGATATGAACACGAGGAGAAATGTTTAGGAAGACTAAAGCTCAATAATTGCTTGAGTTTGCTCGAAAAATCTAGATGTTTATTTTCATTAATCAGAGGTATGGTGAACAAATAAGTAGTGAATGTCTCATTTACAAGTCAAGTATATGATGATACCACCATGATATTGCCTCTTTAGGGTTTTCTTGGAGTAATATGTAAATAGGTGCTTAAGAGATGTTTGAGAGATGTGTTGTCATTGATGTCAACATATTTCTTTGTCTAAGACAATGGTGTAGTGAAGTTCAATGATTTCACCTGATTAGTATAGAAAGTATGATGAAGCTCAGAGTTTTCAGATTAAAGAGTTTGTAGAGGTTTGTCTATAGTTGATTCAGTCCAAGTTTATGAGGTTTGCATGGTGATTTGAGTGAGCTTTGAGATTTTGTGTTGTGACTGATTTGTTTAGTTGTTTAATGGTGATAAAGTGACAGAATTTAGATCTCCATTGCACCACATTGTAATATATTGCTCTGCGGATTTGGAATCATAAATAATATCCATCTTTGAATCATAAATAATATCCACAGAAGATGGTTGAGCGATGGTATTAGTATCATGTGTAGGTAAAGGATTCATATAGATTTGAAGGTGTTGATTAGAAGGAGAGACAAATTTGTTCCCATTTCCATCAAAATTATCAACAGATAAAGCATTATAATTGATTAAGTCATGAACCTTATGCTCTAGAGAATAACATTTTTCAGTATCATGGTCATTTTGTCGATGGTATTGATAAAAAACTTTAGAATCAAAGGATTTTGATGCTATTGTGGTAGGGAGAAGAGGTCGAATAGGAGGCAAGGTAATCATATTAGAATGTAAAGATTCAGAGAGAGGAGTAAACATACGATTCATATAGTAAGCAGTGGATGCAGAAGTGGCATTGTTGGATGCAATAACAACTTGATCAGCAACCGCATTCATTTGTTTATTAATCTTGTCATAGTTGTTAGGTTTCTGAAACTTATTAGGATTAGGAGCAGCATCACTCTTATCAACTGGAACAGGAGCCATTGGAGTGTTGCTCTCAAATTTACTCACTTATAATTGATAATGATGAAGTGTTGAACAAAGTTGTTGAAAAGAGGTAAATTCAGTAAGCAAAATCTTATCTCTAATATCCTTTTGTAAATTTGAAATAAACATATGTTGAATATCAATATCAGGAACATGATAAGAAATCTGAGCATACAAATGCTTAAATCTACCAATAAAATCAGTCAATTTTTCCTTAATGTTTGGTTTACAATGCATTAAATCAGTTAAGGAAACTTGTAGACTAATGTTATTTTGAAATTGTTGGATGAAGGTATTAGCAAGTTTAGGAAAAGAATCAATAGAATAAGGAGGTAAAGAACAGTACCATTGCAAGGCCTTATCACAAAAAGTTATAGCAAGCAACTTAGCTAAAATCTTATGGTCATGAGCATAATCACTACAATGGATTTGAAATATTTTAACATGAGTAACAGGATCTCCTTTACCATTGTAATTCTCAAGACGAGGCATATCGGCTTGATGAGGGATAGTAGAACAAATAATGTCTAAGGATAAAGGACTACCCATGTCACATGTGGGAATGCTAAACTTGGATTGGGTTAAAGATGCAAGTTGTTGTTGTAAAGATGACACAGTTTGAGCTAAACTAATGACTGTGGAATCATTAGAAGAAATAGGTGGCATAGAAATATTAGGAACACTAGGAAAAGTGTAGGAAGTGGCAGGAATGGAAGACACAACAAGCAGAACACTTGGAACCACAGTTGGAAGGGGATTGGAATAAGTAAAAGGCGCACTATGATATGAAGGTTGTGAGGTAGGTAGAGATACCAGTGGAACACTCACAGGGATAGATGTAGTCATCAAAGGAGGATTATAAGTAGGAATGATAGGCAAAGGAACGAAAGAAGGTCCCTCACTAGTGATAGGAGGAGTGAATCCTAGATCTTGAGCTTCTTGAGCTAAAGGTTTAACATTCAAATGCACAAGATGAGTGATACCATGCAAGAGATTAACACCTTGATCACTATCACAAAGGACTTTCTTAAGAGCTTCTATAGATTGGATGGAATCTTGATTATGATTTTATTTAATAAGCCAATTTCCCATTTTATCAAGTTATGTTGAAAGTTTCTGTACTTGTTCAGGAGGAACTCTTAAAGCATCATCCTCATCATGAGATGAGTGAGAAGAGTTATGCTCCATAGAAGGATTGGAATCATGAGAGGTCAAATTGTCATCCGGGATCCTAAGGAAAAGAGAGGAAGACTCGGGATCAAAGGAACCCATAAGTCTACAGCTTCTTATAACTGGGATACTATAAGTATGACTAGAAGTGGTAAAGTTCATACACAAATGCAATGCAAATGAACTAATTTAGGAAACACAAGATTTTGATTTTTTATTTTTGAAATGTAAATGCAAGAACATAAAAGAAAGCTAATCTAATATGCATGCAAGATCTAACAAAAAAGATGTAAATCTAACACCAAAAAGAAAGAGTTATCTATTGCGAGTTCACCAAAATGTAAGATAAGAAAATGTAATATAGGAAATGGGGTAATTACATTTAGTGTAAGATATAGTTGTGTTGTTACATTTGAAATTAGAATGTTTATTGAAATGTGAGGGGAAGATAAGATGCTCCTTTTATCCTCAAATACACAAAGAAAGGATCCAAATTGATTAACCCCAAAGGAAGGATCAATGCATAACTGAATCAATCGATTGGAAATGAGAGAAAAGAGGAAGACCTTAGATTCCGTTTATAGAAAAAGATTATGTGATAGGTTTAGAAAGATTAATAACTTTAATTGAAATGAGTGGGAGAAAAGTACTAACCTTGAAATGTTACAGATCTGAAGAATGCTATTTTTGGGGGTATGTACTAAGTTTCTGGAAAATCTCCAACCGGATCTGGAACAGAAACGTAGAGATGGACAAAACCCAGAAATCTTTTTTCGATCTGACATAGCTCCGATTTTGACCCTCGATTCAATGTCACCATTGACCCAGAATTTATGATTCCGACCTAGGGAAAAATCAACCTCTAAAATATTTGACAGAAAATCTATTTTCGGATCTCAATAGTTTGCTAAAAAGGGTATCTGAATCTGTACTCCAACTCACTTTTCCAAACCTGTCCCTGCAAGAAAAATGGTTTGTTTGTTGGAGGGAGTGGTTTGCCTCGGTCAAACCCCAGTTTTTGAATTAACCTCAAAGTATAATTGAATTTGCATAAGTAAAACAAAGTAAATGAACAAATTCACCTTGCTTGTATGGAAACCCCTGTGGCGGATTCGAATCCGTGGATCCACGAGTATGTATGCACCAAATGGATGTAGAATGTAGGATGTCTCAAATCAATTGCTTGTAGATCTTCAATGCCAATATTGAATGGATCTTTGGATAGGAAGAGGCTCGGAGGAATGTGGATGGAGAAATATTCAACAAGAGGGCTCCATAGAGCTTGAATCCTTAAATGGCTACCAATGGATCTCCTTGATGAATTGAGTGCTTGAATGCTTGAGAATAGATGAATTCTTCAATGACTACTTGGTTTGCTTCAAATATTGCTTCTTCACCTTTAGATTTCACCTCTTAAGTCTTCAAGTCCTTGTCTTAGATTGTTGATGATCATGGTTAGAGAAAATGAGAGAAGAAAGCTTCCTTATGTATGAATCTAGGGAACAATCTTCTAGGGAGGCCTACATAGGAGAATTAAATTCCAATTAGACCTATACCCCTAGAAGAGGACCTATATTAAATATAATTTAAGATTTGTTGCTCCGAAGATCGAAACAGCCGACTCGGAAGCAGGAATTAATTCTTTATGAAGCTTGACATCTGGAAACCCTGGAAACCTGAAATATGGACCTTGAGTCAGAAAAAGTTTGATTCTAACCTAGGTCAAGGTTGAGGTTGACCTTGACCTAGAAAGGTCAACTTTAACCATGAGGTCAAAAATCCCAGTTTGCAGTTTAGGGTGTCAAAAATAGGCTGGAAAAAGTGGGAAATGGGGAAAAATAGGGGAAAAATCCAGATCCAAGTTAGAGACCCATTCAAGGCGCTTGACATGACCCCAAACCACTTACTCAAAAGTCTAAACCAATCTACAATGGAAGTGCTTCCATTTTCCAACTATACACCTCCATCTAATGGGAAATCCTGAATTTTGGTGTGCACGGATTATCTAACCAAATGGGTGGAAGTAAAAGCCATGAAGCATGCACAAGATCATAAGATAGAAAAATTTATGTATGAGGAAATCTTCTCTCGTTATGGTGTGCCAAGAGAGCTTGTAACTGATCAGGGAGCACAATTCACATCTAATTTGATCACATAACTCGTGAAGGAATATCATATTAGACACAGGAAGTCCAGTCCCTACCTTCCGCAGGAAAATGGTCAGGCGGAAGTTACTAACAGAGAGATAAAATAAATTCTAACAAAAATAGTTCATCTACACTATCGAGATTGGAGCAGTAGACTCTCAGAAGCAGTCTGGGCATACAGAACGGCATGGAAGGCAACCACAGGGTTCACTCTGTTCGAACTATTGTATGGGAAGGCAACAATGTTACCAATTGAATTTGAGCACAAAACATTGCGCACTGCGCTGGAGTTAAATATCAACCTTCCTGCAACATAGAAAGAATGACTGTTGAATCTCAATTCCTTGGATGAAATGTGCAAATATGCATTAGAGCATACTGAGATAGTACAAAAATAGAGAAAGAAGTGGCACGACTCTCATATTAAGAGCAAACAGTTTCAAGTCGATGATTGGGCATTACTGTATGACTTCAGATTCCATGAAATACCATGCAAGCTATAGACAAGATGGTTGGGCCCATATGAAATAAGCCACGTCTTTGCCAATGGAGCATTCCATTTGACAACTATTGACCCAGTAAACTTCAAGTTATTAGTCAATGGACATCAGCTACGTCTGTATCATCAGCCCCAAACCAAAGAAGAATTCCTGCATCAATTCAGACAACCAACTCCAAATGAGAAATAAGTAACACTTCCTGTAGCAGAGGGTGCAAACCTTCTTCCTTCAGCTTCAACATAGCATTTCTTTGAGCATGTTCATAGTAAAAACTTCATTTCCAAATGAAGTTCCATTTCTCCATTCACTTTCCATATTCTTCTTTTCAACTCATTTTGCCTCTCTACCTTCCATCCACCCATCTTCCACATCATCACCGCTTTACATTTCTATGTTTCAAATAAGAGCCATGTCAACTGATGCATGAACCCACCAGCATTGTTCCACTCCTGCCACCTTTTCTGTGCGTACCATAATCGAGTGATAGGTACAACTTTTCAAATTTATTTCCACTTTTAACACATATATTTTGGTAATTGTATCTAATACTGCAATAAATCTATGATTATGATATTAAGCCAGTTCCTCACCCTGTGCCAAGTGTGACAAGTGTGGACACTTGTCTTAGTTTTGTAGGGGGCGGGGAAGTGTATTAAGTTCTAATGTCATTTCTAATTGTCCTTGTCATTTCTCATAAAGATTGCCCGTCACCTCAAATATGTACTTTAGCCTTGTCTCATTAAATTCCTTTACTATCTCGCACAAGTGTTGTATTGGTATTCCCAAATTATCCCTAATTTTCAAACTTGATGTGACCCAAAATGACTATAATTAAACTATGTGGCAACTCACAGTTAGAGTTATAATTTCTTCTGTTAAGCGTCATTATCATTGTTTATGCCAAGAACAATAGAAGATTGCAAGAGAAAGGTCCATAATTTTAAGAAGAGTAGTTTGAAATCCAAAAGGGAATAAGGTATTCATCAATTGCAAAGCAGAAGAATTGAAAGATTGACAAGCTACGATAAGCAATAGTAGAAATTTGGAGGCAAATAATTGGAACAAATGGGAGGGCAGTTGCAGAGGCATGATCTAGTGGTTCATGGCATTTTGCTTATAGATGTTGAAGCAATGAGGAGGTTTAATGTATGTGGTTGGTTGGGTTATTTCTTGAAATTAACAGAGTTTGATGAATAAGCAGTAGATGAATTCACAAATACATTTGAAGAAGGGCAGACAACCGTATGGGGAACACTACCCCAATGTGCATGATGTTAGGTCAGCTCGGACCCAGTTTACCCTACCAAGTGACCCTCCTCTGGAGATTAACAAGCAAGGGTGCAAACGAATGTCTTTTCCTCTGCCATTTAATGAGCTGGCAACACACATTATCAATTATTTGACATGTGATGGAAGATTTTCAAATTTACATGCATGTAATTTTAAGTTACTTATCTATGTAAGGCATAATCTCTGAGTAAATGTTCCTAATTTCTTGTATAACATGCTAAGTATCAGTGCTAAGGAAACCCAAAAGGCGAATGCAAATTCTATCTCTCACCATGCCCTAATCAAATTTCTAGTCAATAAATCCCTTATGGAAGCTTCTCCTTTGGCATGGTCAGAGTTTGTCTAGCTTAAAACCTTGCAACCTCAATTTGAGCTTATTGGGCAATCTATTAATGATGATGCAACACCCACTAAACTAGCTGTTGAGAAAGCTACCCAAGAAATAGAGCCCAAAGGAATTCAATAAAATATGCCTTCACCTTCTCATAAGAGCATTGTCCCTACCCCTGTTCAAAAGAAGGGAAAATGAAAAAAAAGGAGAAGGAACTTTTGTTCCTGCAACCGAACCACAAAATCCCACAGCTTCGAAAGGAAAGAAGAGAAAATCAGCTCCTGTAGTAGCTACTCCTGCAGCAGAGAGACCAAAGAAGGCTATCAAGAAAAAGGATGTGGAGGTCGAGGAAACTCCTGTGTGGAGAAGCCCTAGAATGAGAGGAAAACTTCCTAAAGTGTCCCTAGAAATCCAATCTGTTTCTCCCAGACAAGCTGATGTAGAACCCCATGTGCAATATGTTCTAGATGATTCCCCAATTTAGCCTAAAATCTCAGACATTTCTCAAAATCCAAATGAGAAATGTGATGGTGAACTTGTTGTATGTCAGAATGACCCTCAAAGGAGTCATCCGAATACCCCAGAAAGCAATGAGCAAGAAGTTCAAATACCTCACCAGTCAGCGCACTCATAGAATGCCCTAGTGCCTTATCAAAGAACTTGGTTTACCAGTTACTTAGAGCATGTATGGAAAGAACAGAGGAGGCAGAACAATCAGATTGAAGAGTGTGGTCCACCCACTTTGCAATCACTTCTCTTTGGGTTATATAATAAATTTGTTTTTAAAACAACCCTATGGAAAGAAGAAAAAAGGAAAATTCAAAGGGTAATAAAAGATCAAAGTGAGGAGATAGTAGACCTAAAAGAGTAATTGGCAAGACAAAAATAGAAAATGGGTCATGCCCTGAAGTTGGTTGATCAGATAATCACTTGTCGACCTCCTCCTAGGGTCTATGCTATTTGTTTGAAAGAACAGTTCCTTTTGTTTCAAAATATGATGACCTTAAAGAACATAGAATTTGAGTTCAAAACGGTCCAAGAATTCTATGCCATGTATCAGGCCCTTCCTTCATGGTAGCAGAACCTACTCTGTGAGTTATACTTGCATAACTTCATTACCCCTAGAGAAACTAAATGGAATCTTTTACTTTATATTGGGGATATACACTTGAGGGCATTAATGTCTTGGATGCATAATGAGGCAAAGTATGAAAGATGGTTAGACAAATACAAAGCTCAGGAGGATTTAGAACCGTTGCCATTAAGAGTTGAAAGCAGAAAACCTGATGTACTCCTTGGGGGTTGGTTCAACCTCACCTATGGAAGTATCAAGGCAGAGACTAAGAACAAAATCTTTACTATTAGGGGGGAGGTCTATGCAGAATATGAGGGGATGTCCTACTTTTTTTTTCAGAGAGCCCTGGCTGGTGCCAGAAGTAGGTGGAATAGACTGCCACAAGCATTCAATAAATTAGAGCCACATAGTCCTATTAATCTTGAGGCAACCATCCATAGAGCACCAAAGTATATCCAGCTAGGCAGGCATATTAGACGTGAGCTTTGGTGTCCCCTTACCATGCAATCGCCTATGCTCTTATGGCCTCTTTATGATATCAATGCTACAAGGCTTGATCAACTACGGGAGGACTACAGGGTGGATGTCTGGGAAAGGACCAGAGGTTTCTACTATACCTTTAAGAGATGAAGGAAGGGAAGGACAGAGATCAGGAAGTTCAAAGGAACTGCCAAGAAATGCAATGCTTGAGGACAATCATTTTACTTGCCGGGGGGCAGATGATGAGACAATTTATTGTCTTTGTTTTATGTTAATCCTTATACTCTGTTTGAAACATTACCAAACATTTGTGAACCTATAACTATTTGAATTTGTGATAAGTACAGTTAGAATCACCAATCCTATGGTTAGTTGGCTATGACATGTTTTGCTAAACATTATGGGCCCGTTTGGACCACGGCATATCGGCCGCAATTCTTGCATTCCGTATGCAGAATACGGTATCCACTATTTGTGGTCGACTCTGAAAGATGGAATTGGAATTTCAATATTACAATTTGACCAAAAAAATGGGCATTCCATCTTCCACTTGAAAAGGTGGAATTGGAATACCATCTTCGCATGCCCATTTTTGAATTCCAATTTAACGTGGGTTGTCGGGTCCGCGTGGGCATTTTAATTCCGTTTGACATCCGCGTTTTCGTTTTCCTCCGTCCGCGTGCCTTCGAAACCCTACTGTGCGGCGTGTAATATTGCTCTTGCTCTTCGGCGTTTTACAAGTCTTTCTCACACTGTTTACTCTTGCTCACACTGTTTACTCTTGCTCTTCGGCGTTTTACAAGGTATGTTTACTCTTGCTCACACTGTTTTCCACAATACTCTGCATATGCAATCTTTCAGTGGTGGGGAAACTCTTTCGCTGTTTTTGGAAGCAGACAAATTTCAATATCCACACTTCCTGACCCATCACATCCAGGATAGGAAGACATTTTCCCATCAAACTTATTTGCCCATCCACTTCTCACGCCGATTGGCCTTCCCCACCCAAAATCATTATCGTACATTGGAAATCTTGGAGAACTTCCCATCATCACAGTGTTTTTAGGGCTGGATTTGTCAAG
>MU225916.1:3608832-3619555 GCA_018584345.1 Thuja plicata
GCTAATAATTTGCCAAGAAAAAGGAGCAACTTGAGAGTGCTCGACAAAATTAAAGAAGAAACATTGAAGTTCCAACTGCGATGGAGAGAATCGTCATGGCACCTGAGACACGCCTGCTACATTGGAGGAGCCACCATCTCAAAGAATATAGGAGTATAGCTCTGCTATATTTCCTCAGCGCTCATTATCCTATCAAATAGATCATCCAGACTTTATTACATTATGTCGTGGGCTTTTACATTTCCTTTTTCTTCTATGGCGAGATTTAAGTCAGAACTTATCTTTATGTTTTGAATAAGCGTCAATCCTCTATTTATAGGGATTATATTGTTAGTTTGTAAGTTCAAAGTTTTTATGAAATATTTTGTTGCATCTTGCACAACAAGTTACTTTTCGAGTTCTGTACATGGTTCTTATGTAATCAGTTTATGAAATATAATGAAGTGATTTTGGTTTACCTTATGTGTTAGTAGTTATCAGAAGCTGACCAAGGGGGCCCACTTGGGAGGTGGATTAGATTAGAGTAGAGTAGATTTACTTTCAACATTTCAAATAGGAGTTTATTGTTTCATTTCTGCAACATTAGATTCATGTATGTTCCTGCAACACTTGCAAGGATAATTATGGTGATTGCTACGGGTTGATAAAATATTCTTAAGTTAAGTTTTTAGTTTTTAGCATTAATTCCATTAAATAGTCAAGTGTGTTTACTTTCCTGGAGTAATAGCGTAGGTTTCTTTCATGCATTTTTACTCCCTGCAGCATAGGTAGTATGACTCTTTGAGAAACTTAGTGCACATATTGTGTTGTCCCATTTCCAGTATACGTCCCTGGGTTGACAATTTAAATGCACTTCATGATAGGAAAAGGAATCCTTAGTTTGAATATACTATTCCTAGGAGAAGCTTTAGCATGATTACTAGTACCTATTGTGAGGCGATTCAAACCACATTAAGAGATAGATGGATGTATGGATCTTCTTTCTTGATAGATAATTCCTCTACTTGGACATCATGAGAGAGAAAATTGTGTCAATTAGATAAGATTTTCTTTTCTTGAATGGGACTTGGATAATAGAAACTTGAAGATCTTAAATTGGATGATTGCCTTTAAATCTTGAATCTAAATCTTCAATAGCATAACTTGATTGCTTAAATGCTTTTACTTGATCATGATATCTCTTGTTATGTTCTATCAAATGTTGGGAAATGGGGTCCTTTTATACTTAATTCCCTCAATTCAAGATTCAAATTTTGTCAAGGCCGACCACACATCTAAATCTTGGAGGGACAAAACCCCAGAGACAAGTCGACCAGTCAACTTATCCCAGGGATAAGTCGGCTAGTTGACTTGTACTAGGAAAAATGAGCTCAAATTTCATGGGGATGTTAGGGAAAGTAAAAATAAGTGGGGGGAGAAAATGTAGGCTATTGTGATAAAGTATAATAGACATTCAGACCTCAAAATCATAAAAATATGGTCTAATAGGTCCTAAAGCATCCAATTCTAGGTGCTATATTTTTAGGACAATACAATATCAATGAAAAAGTGTTTCATAGAATACATGAGTAATTCCTTGAAACAAGATATGCATGCAAATTTTAAACACTACAAGTTTGTTGACCAATATGAGGATATTTAGTCTTTGGATCATGTGCAAACTTTAGAGACATTGGCATGGCTTCATACATATCTAGAATGGGAAGTCATCTTGTAAATATTTACGGTGTTGTTATGTTAGTGTGGATCATCTTCAACATCTAGTTTTGAGCACCTACCAACACTAAATTCATCATATTATGGGAGGTTGTATAGTCTCTCATTTTTCTCTTAATGGGAGACCATTCATTGTACATTATACATGGAAGTAGTCCTTGACATTTTTCACGAGTCCTTTATTCTACGACCCATCTTCTTTACTCGTATATTCATTATTGTACCATTTATGTTTCTAAAGAGGAGTTTTGTTCCAACTTACATAATTGTTGTGACTCACCGTGGTATATTATATGAGTACCTAACATGTCATAGTAGTCTCCACTCATCATCATGCATACATTAATTGATAATTTTTACTTAAGGGGGGTGTTAGTGTAGATAGTAACTTTATCAAACTATTTAGATTATAACATGCTTGTAGATAGCCCTATTCTCATTGCTCAAAATTCCACATAGGGATATTTAGCATTTTGTTTTACCTCATCTAGATAAGAATTGTATGAGACACATTTTACATTAACCACATTCTCACACACCTGTCAAGTGTGCTCACAAGTATCCCATATTTGGAAGGGTATTCTATCATTGTCTCCAACCTTCTCAGCTAAGTACCCTTACATGTATATGTAAGGTTTGTATGTACTTTACTTACACTCCCATTGTAAATGACGGATATTGTTGATTATGATAGTTTGTAGAAGGTTTTTTTGCATTTTGATTTTGGCACTATCCCAACAAACTCCTCTAAATATCTCAATTAATGAACATATCTAAAGAGACCAATGAACTTGGCCTTATACTAAAAATTTAAAGAAACTCTTTGTTTTTTATTACGGAAAAAATAGGTTTTGAAGGGATCCAAAACCCTTTTTACAAAAGTTAGAGGATACATTTTCATAAGATATTTTATCAAACCATCTACTCTCTTCTTCAAAATTATGCATTCCTAAAAGACCGTGACTTTACATCATACACTAAAAGTGACGACTATTTACAAAACCCATGCTTAGATTTATTTTTCTTCTCAACGTTACAATTATGCCTAAACTTGTTCCTGACATTTTTCATCTCAACGTATCCATGATTACATATATATGCCCTTCTTGCGTAGCTATGTAATCCATATGAGCATCAAGCCTTTCTCTCAAGGATTCGACAATAGTATGATTTAGGTTCATATGCTCTAATTCCCTTACCTTGTGAGACTAAACTACTTACCAAAATAATTTCTAGTTCTAACCATTTGAATGCATAATTACTTATGTCATTACCAAATATATGACATAAAAGAACAATAAAAAGTAAACACACCATTATTCCACCAACATCAACTAATAGCTGATAATATCCAATGATATAACATAACATATCATAGAAACGTTAACAAAGTCAAATGTAAACTTAAAATATACTTCTAAATTTTAACCTAGATATACCTCTGACTACCATCATTCCTTCACTGATCAATTATAGTTCTTTATTTATGCATTATCTTTTCTTTAATAGTTAAAAATATTATTATGTTTATTTAATTGATTAAACAAACCCATCTTCACTAGTTAAAATTAAATAAGTCATCCAATTAATTTAGACTAACCTTTTTCTATGGCTAGTCAATTAAATCATTTTTCATATAATTAATCAGACCAATGCACATTCCTCCTTTGATATTGTTTTTTTTTAAGAACAAGTGTGTCTCATTTTACTAATTATAAAAAACACACACTTTTACTAAAAAATTAGGACACAAGGTCACTCCCTGAAGTTTATATACGTGGTGCCTAGAAAGATGATAAACAACAATAACAATAAAAGTTTCTAAGCAACGTGAGGAACACTAGTGGGAAACAGAGTGGGTCCTCGTCATTTATTTTTCCTTGTACATTTGCAGGGTCTAGGATGACATTGGGAATAGACTATCCCTTGTTTGTTTTATCTTCTCCCTCCTCTTTATCTCTGTTTTCTTTCCATGTTAGAGAAATATCCAAAGCTATTTGAAGGATCCATTTTGACGATTTTGGCCAATCACTACCTCCACTAATCGATGACCAACCGTTGCCGCCAATATTCAATTGTTCTACCCCACCTAATGGCCACTCAGAGGCGAGGCAAAGTGACGTCAAGTCAAATTGTTGGTGCTTCTTGAGTGGCGGAAAGGCACCTGGTATTTAGGGAGAGTGAATGTCGAGCCTAGAAGCTCTGATCATAACAACCATATATTTTTGGGGTGAACCTTGAGCACAGTTTTTTGAGGCATTAACCCAATCATCTAGTAGCTTTTAGAGGTCAAAAAATTCCAAATCCACTTTGTTGTCTTCAACTTGAATTTGGAGCGTGACATTAGAACAAATAAAAGCTTTATTGAAAAGTGAAACAATAATATAAATAGAATTGTGATTAAAAAACATAATATTTTTTCTAAAAGCAAACAAAATCTCCACCTTGATATAATTCCAAATTTGGGTATACTTTAAAGGAATGTGAGCCAATCCCCCGAAAGAGTCGTATGCAAAGAAAATGGTTCAGGATGAAAGGGGCAAAAAATATCATGAATCCAACTCTAGAGTCGCTGTGCTTAGTGAAAAAACTAGAAGAGGTGTTTGAAGGATTCTAGTTGTCTACAGAGCGAACAACAAGAGTTCAAAATACTCATATGACAAAGGTGAGAGGCAATAGATAAGTCTTGGAAAATAATACGCGAGGAAAAGTGGGAGAGCTTAGGTTCAATCATGACCAACCAAATGTTCTGGAATCGACATTTGTAAACTGACAAAGATTACTACAAATGCCATCATAAATCCATAGTAGGCATTATAAAAAGATGCAGAGAGATCAAATAGTGTCCCAAATGCGACTTGTAGTTGCATAAAGTTGTTGGAAAATAGGTGTTGTGTACTTTGCATAACAATGCATATTATTGAAATATTTTATTTTATTTTGTTATGTAAATGTTGCACCTAGGAGCACCTAGATGTATGTGCAACATGTAGAGATTCTTTTGGAATATTCTTAGGGCCACTTGATGTTGTATTGTAATGTTGTAATACTATATTTGATGTAATTATTTAATATTAGGAAAATAAATTAATAAAGTATCCAATATTAAATGCGAGGTGAACGGGTTAAGTAGCACATGATTTTAGCACATAGTTTGTGTAATACCACTTTGTGGTTTTGTGGGAGATTGTTTTTGTAAAAACACAATGGTAGTATTGAGGTGAGCCATGTTTAGCGTTTATGGAGGTTGAAAGCATGGCTTGAGATATGTAGTTGTTTGCTTGCTCACAATGAGAGCTTGTTGATGGCTAGGACTTTGAAGGATTTGATGAATGTATTGTAATGTTGCATTGTTTAATAATACGTGGATAATGTATTCTTTTGGAGGTTGGGTTTTTCCCTCATGAGGTTTTTCCCAGGGTATATCTTGTGTCACATTTTTGCGACTATGTTGTCTATTCACTTGTGCATAGATTCTAAGTACATATTTGATTGATTTATCATGCAAGTTATGTGAAAATTATCATTATATGGCCGCAAGTTTCCTTACAAGTGGTTATAGAGCCATTGTTTTACTATTATAATCTTAGGAATTGAATCTATGGAATGCATGAAAGAATAAAATTCATGGTAAGATATGATGATTTTGTAGGTTGTTTATTGTAGATTTGAGAGTTTTTGGTTTGTTGTGATCACGAGTTGTTTGCAAATGTGAGGTTTGAAATTATTTTGGTCAAATAGAATTTTTGGATATACATTTAAATGATGGTTTTTGGGGGTGAGTTTCTCAAAATTTTCTCCTAATAAAAAACCGACCTCATAGTTGGACCAGGATGACATTCTAATGAATTTTGATATATAATTTGGCCCCTTTTGGCCATAGTTGAAAAAAACAAAAAACAATTATGTTGAGAGTCATCAAAAATTTTCTCCAAAGAAAATTTAAAAAAAAATAAAAAAAAATCCATTGTATTAAAAAAAGAGTCCTACATAATTTTAAATAAAATTAAATATTTATGATTAAAATGACTTGTTCTAAAATATATAAAAATAAAAATAGAAATGCCCATGTTTAATAAAAGGTTTTTTTTATTAAATGTTTTGTATGCCACTTTAAAAAAATCACATGAATTTTTGAAAATGACATGTAATTTTATTTTTAAGACGTAAATTTTTTCACCCATATTAAAAAAAAATCATCCCACCACCCACATTAAATGTTTTGAAATTTAAAAAATTAAATGAGTCTTTTAAAAGGTGTTTACTCTTTTTAAAGAAGATGGATTTTTAATTTGTTTGGAAAATATAAAAATTAATTAATGTGGGGACCACCTTGGAGTTATTTGCATGGGCAAATTTGTTGTTTTTATTCAACATAGCATAAATTTTACCCAAGATGTTGAATTTTGGACATATTATGCTCATTCGAAAGCTGATTTCGAGTACTAGAGGATGATGTAGGTTTGGTTATGTGAATTTGATGTTTTGTTGTGTTTTTGGAGCCTAAAAGCCGAATGTTCCCTTGCTTATGGTTTTGGTTATAAATTTTGCATACATAATCAAAATTTTGATTTCAAATAGACATTAGAGAGCATGTTAAGTTGACTACTTAATGGTGTTGCCATTTTATCAGTTTGATGAGTATGGAGAGTTTTGTACTTGTTGGTGACTGAGCTTTGGGATGTGAGTGTGAACACATTTAGACAAGTCAAGGAACAAAACCTCGAGGGAGTACATATTTTTATGAAACACTTGTGATGCTACAACCAATTATTAGATTTGGTGCTTTCCAGTATAGGTTTATTAGTGTTTTCAATTTGAATTTTGATGGTGAGTGGTACATGGGTTGTGTTCAGTTTTAAGACATGGTTAGACATGGTTTGAGACTTGGAGTCTCATGTGGGTGATAGTTGAGTGTAGGTATAGTGATGATATTGATTATGATATCATAGGTATGCAGATACATGCTTTGCATTAATACAATATAATCATATTTATGGCGATTAGTGGTGTTTTGGTTTAACATTAGGAGATTTTTATTTATCTCCTTGATGATTACTTAGTTCCTTGACTATGGTACATGATTGTGGATATGTTTGATAAATCAAATCAGACATTGATTTGGTGGTTGAGTCATATTTGATCGATAAGATAATTATCTTTCATATCTTGGTTTGCAATCTATTGATGTGATGACAAGTTTGCATGTTTCATTGATTAGATCTTCAAGTTATGCAAGTTGTTCATTAGCTACACATTCAATTATAGTGGGACAACTCATTTGTGGATTGTTTGTGTCCACATGATTGATTCAATGTTGATGTATACTTTATTAGTTGGCCTTATCTATGGTCATTTATGCATTGACGTGTTTTTCTTTGAGATGAGAGGATGGATATGTTTATGTTAGAGTAATAAGTTAATTCACTTATTAATTAAATCATTCTGATTTAATTATTAAAGTCACTTATTATCTCTAGTTCACTTAAGCTAGACTTTAGGCATATAATAATTAATTATTTATTAATTATTATCATGCAACCTAGGTGTCTCCCCATTTTTAGGGTTTTGATCACCTTTTATAAGGTTTGATCTCTTTTTATTTTTAAACAATTTTGATTTATCTTGAATCATCTTATATTATGTATTCTATTATTGAATCAATTGAGGATGTTTCCTCTTTCACAGATCTCTTGTTTCTGGCCTCCATAGCTTTTGCTTCTCTCTTTCTGTGACAGGTGTTTGCATGTAGGTGATTTTGGGAGTTGCAGGGTTGATAGTTTTCATCAACTCCAATATGGTATCAAAGCTCCAAATCTTCATACACCTATTCTCTTCATGAGGGATTTAGCCTTATTCTTTAGATCTGTATTTTCATGAGGTTTTTTGTTTAATTTTTTGTGGATATGGGGGAGAGTTTATTTTTGGAGCACTTTGGGCTCAAACAAGGCCTGAAAACCCCTATTTTCATATAAGGCACGTCCAATTTTGGAATAGTCCCAAGGGATAACTGAGAGGGGGGGGGGGGGAATCAGTTATCAACTAGTNGAGAGGGGGGGGGGGTGAATCAGTTATCAACTAGTTTAATTCTTTTCTCAATTAATTACAGAATAACATTAAGCATTAACACATTTAGATAACACAAGATAGAACATAAAAAATTTGGTTACGGGGAAACCAAATAGGTAAAAACCCCGGTGGGAATTAGCACCCACAAAGAACTGTACTTGAGTATAATTATCCTTGTTAGAAGATCTTGCAACCCTATTAGGAGTTGTTCTTTACAATGCAATAAGTACAGTGACCTGGTTAAGGGTCTGACCCTGTTAGGAGTCTTTTACAAATAACCCTGTTAAGGGTGAGGACTCACTATCCAAAAAGCTCACTGCTAAAATGATGAAGGCTGCAACCTTCAGTAAAATAGATATGCACTATATATGATGAATGAACTGTTTGAGTAGACCTGTTGTCTTGATCAATTTCAGTGTGTTGTATGCTTCCACTTCTTCTTCACATAGATCTTTTCTTGATGAATGAAATGTCTCTACTGTCCCAAAACAATGAATTTTCTATTCTGTAATTTTTCTGTCTCTTTTCTTATCATTCACACTTAGCGTTCACCAAATGAACTAATATAAGTATCTTCCCAAAAGATGTGATCTTATTCGGCTTTAGGAGCCCCTTCAATATTTCTTTAGTCAGCCAAATCAAGCACGCAACCTAATTAGAATCGCGCAACCCAAACTGAATAGACGCGACACTTCACATAGTCGGCTCTACCAAATTGATTCAATTATCCCGCTTCTGTTAGAACACATTTAGCGCCTTTAGATAATTATCTTTAACTCATGACTAAACATGAATATAAACACGCATATCCCAAAGATAGGCGCAATCCAAGAAACAATGTAATTACGTCCGCTCTTCACAGATAATCTTCACTCACTGTAACTGTCAAAACAGACTAACATAACTCAACTTAAAATGCATATCTGACTCTGCGTGAATGCACATAGCAACCAAAACATGTGTACACCATGGAAATAAACATGCAAGGCTCCAAAACATTTGTACTGATAATTGCTTACAGGACACTGTTGTATATTATTTATTGTCATCAATGACAAACATACAATCAATAATTTGCACATAAGTAAATCTCCAACAATCTCCCACTTTGACATTGATGGAAACATATGATATGAAAAACACCATCAACCCAAAGTAACCTCCTTCTTTTTACAATCTTCTCAATATCCACATCAAGGATTCCTCTTTACTGTTGCTACTCTTCTGACTATGTTTTTATTTTCATGACTATATACTCCCTCAGAGTATATGCTCCCCCTTACTAATACTCCCCCTTTGACATCAATGGCAAAGGGTGCCAAACATCGTGAAGCATAGGTACTACTCCAGAAGTAGAGTAGTCAACCATTCATCAGTCACCAAGGACTGATGTTCTTTGTTGCAAATTCTAATCAGACTCAGAAAAGGGAATTACTCCCAGCTTCTCCCTGAGATACTCAAAAGTATCTTTTGATAAAGGCTTTGTAAAAATGTCTGCTAACTGTTCTTTAGTGCTCAAATAATCCAACTTTACTTCTCTGTCTGCAACTTTTTCTCTTAGAAAGTGATATTTGATCTCAATGTGTTTTGTCTTTGCGTGCATCACATGGTTCTTTGACATATTGATAGTGATAGTGTTATCACAGTGAATAACAATAGGAAAATCAATCTGAATACCAAAGTCTTTAATCATCTATTTGATCCAAACTATTGTTGAACAATTCAATGTTGCTGCAACATACTCAGCTTCTGCTGTCGACTAAGAGATGCAGGTTTGCTTCTTGCTTGTCCAAGTAACCAACCTGTCTCCAAGAAATACTGCTCCTCCTAAGGTACTCTTCCTGTCATCAACACAACCTGCCCAATCTGCATCTGTATACACATGAAGTTGTATGTTCTCTGAGTTAGGATACCATAAACCATAGTCTATAGTCCCCTTTAAGTATCTGAATATTCTTTTTATTTCCATTAGGTGATTTTGTTTAGGTTCAACTGCAAATCTTCCAACAATGCCAACTGCATTGGAAATATTTGGTCTAGATTGAGTAAGATATATGAGTTTTCCAATCATAGACTTGTATAGTGTCTTGTCAACTATTGTGGAATCATCATCTTTAGAAACCTTGCTTCCTGTTATCATGGGGGTTCTTACTAGTTTGCAATATTCCATTTTGAATTTCTTCAATATCTCCTTCACATACTTAAACTAATTTATAAATGTGCCTTTATCTGTTTGTTTTACATTCAATCCCAAAAAATATTTGATAGGTCCAATCAAGCTCATTTCAAACTCACTTTGCATCTCTTTGGCAAATTCTGCACTAAGCTTGTCATTACCTCCAAAGATAATGTCATCGACAAAAATAGCAACAAGTGGTAATCCTTCATTTGTCTCTCTTATGAATAAGTTACAATCCGGTGCTCCTTTTCTGAATCCTATCTTTGTTAAGTAACCATCAAGTCTCTCATACCATGTTCTTGGGGCCTGTTTAAGTCCATAAAGTGCTTTCTTTAGTCTGCATACCATGTCTGGTTTGTCTGATAGATTAAATCTTTTAGGTCATTCTATGTAAACTTCTTCCTTCAAGTCACCGTTCAGAAAAGTTGACTTGACATCCATTTGATATACTTTAAAGTTATTGAATGTTGCACAGGCCAAAAACACCTTGATAGCTTCCAGTATGCTCACAGGGGCAAATATATCAGTGTAGTCTATTCCTTCTCTCTACGCATATCCTTTACATACCAGTCTTGCTTTGTTTCTTACCACTGTACCTTCTTCATTCATCTTATTCCTGAATATCCACTTTATTCCAATCACATTCTTGTCATGAGGTCTAGGGACCAGTTCCCATGTATCATTCTTGATTATCTGATCCAATTCTTCTTGCATAGCACTTTGCCAATCTGAATCATTGCACGCATCTTCAACACTTAA
>MU225916.1:3625690-3642616 GCA_018584345.1 Thuja plicata
CAAAAACATTGTCTCATATTGTATGGTGAATGCTTCTAGACTTGGTTATTTCATGGTATGCATTTCCTCACACTTTGCTCATTAGATTAAACAAGATCTTTTTTGCTCTTCCTTATCATTTCTTACAATAGTTGGTGTTGGTACTTGTAGCTTAAGGCTAATCACAATGTCATGATAGCTTGGTTATTATT
Organism: Thuja plicata; assembly: GCA_018584345.1. Taxonomy (NCBI): domain Eukaryota; kingdom Viridiplantae; phylum Streptophyta; class Pinopsida; order Cupressales; family Cupressaceae; genus Thuja; species Thuja plicata. The sequence goes on from MU225916.1 coordinate 3,625,882, forward strand.
TGATTGCACTTTCAGTGGGAGTTTTTGATAATTATGTGGCAACATTGTGAGATTGATTCTTGATTGGCGATTGTTTTTTATTTAAGAAAAAATAAGTTTTAAAGGGGACCTGAAACCCCTTACATCATATTACAATAGATATTCAAATGATAGTCTCATAACTAAAATAACAAAAAAAATAACAAATGTTGGGAAAGACATTTCCAAAAGCACCTTCCAACAACCAGCAAGAAAACACACAAGGAACATAAAACAACAGCATGGGAAAACACAAGAACTGAGGAAGCAGCTAGGAAAGTTCTTTCAGAGCTTGAGACACCTGATTTTCAATGATGGTGACTTCTTCAGCCGTGTCCTTCAAAGACTTGGAGGCAGAGACTTCCTCTGGCTCTTCTTTTTCAGGCTGGCACGTGTGCGTCTACCAGGGCCATCTTAGTCAACACTAGTATCCAGCTCAGTGTGCCCCGCACTCATAGTATCTTTGTTATCCATTACCTTGGACACCCTTTTAACATCTTATATTGTCTTTTTTAATTTTCTCATCACTCTCCTTAAGGATGTCAATTAGCTTGTCTTCATGGGACTTGAGTCTCCTCAAAATCTCACTGACTTTTCCCTCCAACTTTTTCCTTTCACTAATCTCATTGTCCAGGTACTCGAAGAGACTAGCCACTTTACCATTAATACTTTGGATTTCATTATAGACCCAGGTATCCAGGTCTAGAGTACAGTCAACCTTAGATTTAGCTTTTCCCAGAAACTCCAGTCGAGCATCCAACTTCAGCCCAGGAGGGCCTTACCTAAGAGGAGAAGAATCCTCCTTGTCCCCTTCCACAGTGGTCTTATGAACTAAGAAAACAAGATTAGAATGATTCACGGTAGAGGTCGAGCTTGATTGGCAGTTTTTGGTGGTTGTATGTATCTTCTTTGTTTGGAGATATTGGTTTTAGCTGAAGTTATTGTTATATCAATTATGTGTGTGTAGACTTGGATGATCTTCGTGTAGGTGTTGGTTGTCATGATGCCATGTGTGATTCGGTATCAAGTTTCAGTGGGAGTCGTTGACAGTGGTGTGGATTCACCATTGGATGGTGGATGATCTTCTGTAGCATTATTGATATTGGAGTATGTCTCAGATCCTATTGTTGTAGGAGGGTCTTTCTCATTTGTTTGCTCACTCGTAGGAGATGGTTATCTTCACACAATTGGAGATGTTGAAATCATAAAGGACTTAAGGGTCCTTGGGTGCAGGAGCACCGAGGGTGAAAGGCCTTATCTTGTTTTTGTGGTGTACTATCCTAGTTGTTCAGGCCAATTAGGAGGTTTAGGAACATTTTGGATTTGTTTAAGTTCATTTTGTAAGGTGTTTGTTCATTCACTCTTGTAATGACCTAAGAGGGAAAACTGGGTCAAATTGGCGAATAAACACTCTAGTTGCTTAGATGAGTGTTTCTAGGTTAATTTTGTGTTGAAGAGGTGATTTGTAGGCCTTTGGAAATCCAACCAAGGCATTAGGGGCTTAAGAAAGTTGCTCGGTATGTCTTGTTGCTCGACATGTCCCATTGCTCGACATGTCCTATTGCTCGACACGTACTAAAAAGTTGTTTTGTCCTAAATGGAAAGTTAGGTCAGTTACAGTGGTTGTGCAGAAAAAGGGGAAGACTATTTAAGATCTCCCAAGACATCATTTCGAGAGAGGATGTTAGGTGGATTTCTTTTTGTGTGTTTGAAATTTCATTTAATGAGAAGTAGCAGATTGTGTTCTTAACGATATTTGAGAAATTTTTATTAGCCGAGATGATTAATGGATTGAACTTGATATTTTCTGTTGTAATTAGTTGCCAAGGATTATTTTGAGACTCTGCGTGTAGGTAGGTTAGTCTTTTGTTTTCCTTTTGTAAGTTCTTGAAAAACATCTTTAGAGTTGTAAGTTCTTGGCCCCGTTCTAGACTATAAATAGAAATGGCTCCTCGAGGTTCTTGATTCCATGGTGAGAAAAATGTGCCTGGATGGAACTCAAGAGGAGCCACTATACATAATTTTTCCTTTTGTTTTGGTAGGAGAAGTGTTATCCATGAATTTTGAGCTCTTGCCCTAGGCGAGCTTGGCGATAGCTCGATTAGGGAAGAAAGTGAAATAGTTGTGTAGAACTTGCAGGGTTGGATTGGAAAACATAATCCAATGATTTCATAGGTATTTTGGAGAGGTAATATTCCCCCCTGAGCAGTGGTAGTCATGGAGGATTTGAATTCATCAAGGAAAGAAATCAAATACAGTAGAATACCTAATTAGTCCTACATTTAAGGACAGTGTCCCTGAGAAGTTTCAATGGTTGTATGTATGGTTTCAAGAATCCTCACCTTGGAAATATTAAATCTTTTGGAAAAGGGGATTAGAATCCAGAGTTAGTTTTGGAGGTCTTTTGGGGGTTTTTGAGAAAGAACCCAGAAATTGTGCCTGATTAGGGCTGCAAGCAAGCACTAGGCCTAATCCTTGTTTGTAGGAGTTTGACGGTTGCATGGATGTTTAATGACATCAACTCCTTGAGAATGTTGTGAAATTAACCAAGGAAGGAAGAAAACAACCTGCAAAGAGTTGTGAGTGTATTGGCATAAGTTGATAGAATTCACTTATGAGGATTCAGTGAGCACTGAGAAGAACCTGATTGATAGGATGGGTCTTGAGTAGGAGGTATAAGTTCTTAGTGAATTGCCTCGAGATTAGGGTTGATAGTACCCTAGGAGGTCTAGGAGAGAGGCCTTAGAATAGAGTCAAGCTGACTCTAGAAAGAAAGATCCCATTCCCATCAAATTGGTATCAGAGCTGAAAGATCGGGCTTGTGTTATTTGGATGCTATCTTTGCCAGAATCTATAGATTCATCCAAGATGGTGACTAATGTTGAGCTAGAAAAGGATGTAGAAGAGGAAAAAGAGGAGAATAGAATCCTAAAAGAATAGCTGGTTGACATGGAAACCAAGTTAGAAGAAGTGCAGCTTAAGACTGCAACAGTCAGTGAATTGATGAAAGAAACTAAAGGAAAGGGTAAATTAGTGGTTGAGGAATACTTAATACCAGAGCCTGACCCTATGCTTTAAGAAGAGCCATTCTTGAAGACTTTAAAAGTAATGAGTGGTAAGTCCTTGGAAGGTGTGCCCCTATTTAGTGACAAGATCAAACTAGAATTAGTCATGGAGTGGATAGAAGGACTGGAAAATCACTTTGAATGTGATAATATAACAGAGGCTCAAAAAGTCAGAATAGCCAAGACAAGATTGAGAGGGACTGCTCTCACTTGGTGGAAGTTTGTTTAGGATAAAAGAGTCAAAGAAGGGAAGAATCCTATAACTAGTTGGAAAGGCGTGGTGGCAAAAATGAGAGAAATTTATCTTCCTGATGATTATGAGGTGTAGTTGCACAAGAAAAGATAGAATTTGAGGCAGAAAGACCTACAAGTCAGTGCCTATACAAAAGAGTTTCACAAGTTATTCTTAAGGTCACATGTAATGGAAGAGGAGAGTGTAAAAGTGGCTAGATATTTGAATGGTCTCAAGTGGAAAATTCAAGAGGAAATCAGTCTCTTAAGCCCCAAGATAGTACATCAATGCTATCAGATAGCTCTCAAGGTGGAAGAAAAGCTCAAAAAGAAACAAGATTCAAGCAGTAGGGGAAGAGGTATAGGAAGAGATGGTAGAAATCAAAGAGGAGGTTTTGGTGGAAGGAAATTTGAGGCTAGAAATAAGGGTGATTCTAAACTCACTGAGAATCAAGGAGAATCTAGTAACACAAGAGGTGGTTACAGTAGAGGAAGAGGCTCAAATAGCAGTTCAAGAGGAAGATCTAATAACCAGGGGAGACGATCTTATTTCTCTTAAATGAAGTGCTACAATTGCCAGCAGTATGGACATCCTTCCTATAGGTGTTGTGAGAAGAGTTCTACATCACAAGGAGGATAGATAAGAGTTAATTATGTGCAAGGAGATTCTTCAAGCAACAAGACAATAGAAGTAGCCCTAGATTCTGAGATAGGGGAGAATTTGATGATTCGAAGAACACTCCTCAAAGAGACCATCAAAGAAGAGCCAAGCCAAATAAGATCTTTGTTTAGAGTTAATTGAAAGGTACTAGGTAAAGTTTGTAAAGTTATCATAGATTATAGTTCTAATGATAACATAAATTCTATGGAAGCTATTGAAAATTTGAAATTGAAAATGATTCCTCGTACTAACCCTTACATAGTTACTTGGTTGAATAAAGATCAACATGTGTTGGTCAATGAGAAAGGTTGGGAGGAATTTTCTATAGGGAGGTAAAAGGACAGAGTGTTGTGTGATGTCTTACCCAAGGATGCTTGTCATCTATTATTGGGTAGACCTTGGAAATTTGGAAGAGTTGCAATGCATGATGGAGCCAAGAACTCCTATTCCTTTAAGAAAGATGGAGTGACTTTTAAGATACAGTCAATCTTGGAAGAAGGAGAAGTGAAGAAAGGGGGTCCTAACATACTATTGGTAGGAGAAAAATAATTCTTGAAGAAACTAGAGGAAGAAGAAGGAGTGGACTTTGCTTTAGTTCTAAAGCCCAAGGATGAAAAGGGAAGCAAGAAGGAAGAGTTACCTTTAGAAATAAAAGAGTTGTTAAACCAATACCAAGACATAGTTAGTGATTGTCAACCAACTACCCTAGCACCTAAGAGGTATATTAGTCATCAAATTTACTTCATCCCAGGAGCCTCACTCCCAAATAAAGCTGCTAATAAAATGACCCCACAACAAAATGCATAAATTGCTAGCCAAATTCAAGAGCTACTAGATCAAGGGTTGATTAGAAAGAGCATAAGTCCATGTGTTGTTCCCACTGGCCTAGCCCTAAAGAATGGTAGTACTTGGAGGTTGTGTACAGACTTCAGGGTCGTAAATAGGATTACTATCAGATCTAGATCCTCAATCCCTAGGATAGAATATTTGATGGATTGTCTAGGGGGAGATAAGTATTTTTCCAAAATAGATCTGAAGAGTGGGTACAATAAGATAAGAATTAAAGGTGTAGATTAGTGGAAAATTGCTTTTAAGACTACAGAAGGACTCTATGAGTGGCTTGTTACACCTTTTGGGTTGTCCAATGCCCCAAGCACATTTATGAGATTAATGAATGAAGTGTTAAGGACTTCATTGTAAAGTGGGTTGTGGTATATTTAGATGACATATTAGTGTTTAGTAAAACCAAGGAGGATCACCTTAAGCACCTGTAGATGGTAATGTAAAGACTGCATGAAGAGAAGTTGACAATCAACCTAAAAAAGAGTGAGTTCATGAAGCAAGAGTTGGTATACTTGGGATTTGTTATATCAAAGGCAAACTTGAAGATGTATTCAAGTAAGGTGGAAGAAATCTTGAATTGGCCTACACCTAAGTCAGCCACAAAAGTAAGAAGCTTCCATGGACTAGCACAGTTCTATAGGAACTTTATCAGATAGTTTAGTTGTGAGTTCGTGAAGCAGGAGTTGGTATACCTGGGCTTTGTTATATCAAAGGTCAACTTGAAGATGGATTCAAGTAAGGTGGAAGAAATCTTGAATTGGCCTACACCTAAGTCAGCCACAGAAGTAAGAAGCTTCCATGGACTAGCACAGTTCTATAGGAAGTTTATCAGACAGTTTAGTGAAATCATCCCACCTATCTTGGATACAATAAAAGGAGGCATGGAAGCCAAATTCTAATGGAATGAGCAGGCTAGTAGGGGATTTGAGATTTTGGAGAAAATAATAGCCACCCAGCATGTATTGACACTTCCTAGTTTTAAAAAGTTGTTTACTGTGGAATGTGATGCCAGTAATATTGTCATAGGTGCAGTTTTGAGTCAAGAGGGAAAGCCAATAGCTTTTCACAGTGAGAAACTCAGTGATGCAAAGAAGAAGTACTCCTCATATGATTTAGAGCTATATGAATTGGTGCAAGCATTAAGGAAGTAGAGACATTATCTCCTTCGTAAGGAATTCATAGTTTTTACTAACAATCAGGATTTAAGTTTTTTGTATTCACAAGATAAGTTAAGACATAAGCATATGAAGTGGGTGGAGTATATCCAAGCTTATACCTTCACAATCAAGCACAAAAAAGGACTTCAAAATAAGGTAGCATATGCATTAAGTAGGAGATTGCTCACAGTGCAAGAAATACAGTTAAGGAGCATTGGCATAGACAGTTTCAAGGATCTATATCCAGAAAATGAGGACTTCTCAACAGCCTACAAGGTATGTAAAGAATTTCAAAACCACTTTTATGGTGAGTATTCTGATTTTACCCTACGAGAAGGTATTATGTTTAGGGGAGGACAATTCTATGTACTTAGACATTCAATGAGGGAGAACATAGTGCATGAGAAGCATAATGGTTAATTGAGTGGACATTTTGGTGTGCATAAAACTTTAGAGTTGGTAAAGAGATACTATTATTGGCCAAGAATGAGTAGGGATGTCCATAAGTATGTAAAGACTTGTATAGTCTATCAAAAGGCTAAAGGATCTTCATCTAATGCAGGGTTATATCAACCCCTTCCAATCCCGAATAGACATTGGGAGTCCCTTAGTATGGAATTTGTAGTTGGACTTCCTAAGACCAAGTAGGGAAATGATAGTATTTTTATGATTGTGGACAAGTTTAACAAGATGGCTCACTTTGTGCCATGTAAGACTACCCATTATGCATGTTATATAGCAAATCTCTTCTTTAGGGAAGCAATAAGAATGCATGAATTGCCCCTCAATATTGTATTAGACAGGAACTCTAAGTTTATGAGTCATTTTTGGAAAACTCTATGGAAAAATCTCAGTACAATTTTTCCCTTAGCTCTGCATATCATCCACAAATGGATGGGCAAACTGGGGTAGTAAACAAGAGCTTAGGAAATCTTTTAAGATGTGTCACTGAGGAATATGGGCAATCACGGGATCAATTAATTTCTCGGGCAGAATTTGCATAGAATGAAACGGTAAATAGATCCATTGGAAAGAGCCATTTTGAAGTGTTGTATGGAATGTTAGAATTAACCACACATAAATAAAATTACATGCAGAAATATAACCAATAACAAAGAATAACAAACCAAAACAGAAGAGAACACAAGACACAACAATTTAATGTGGTTTACCCAATCCTTGGGCTACGTCCACTAAACAACAAGTCCAATATTTCTATTATGCAGTGATTACAATCTGATCACAATACATAATCCCTTATAGCTAAATACTGTCATAAAACATACAACATAATAATGAAACCCTAACCCTAAGCCAATTTATACAAACTTTATGCTACTTTAGGGTTAGAACATGTCGGTCCAGAAAATGGCTGAAATAACATTGCAGAAAGGTAAAACACTTTCCTGGATAGTACTTTTCTTAGCAGTCACCACAATATAACATGAGATTCATCCTAGGGGTATATGTGAACTCAGGGATCTCAGCAGCAATGCAGAGAAGAGTGGTTACACCGAAGATTTTGCTCAGTCCATGAAAGAAGTCCATGATACTGTAAAGAAGGCATTAGTGGAGAGTACAAATCACACAAAGCAAAAGGTGGATGAAAGGAAAAGACATGTTCAGTTCCCAAGTTGGAGATTTGGTCATGGTGCACCTAAGCAAAGCAAGACTGCAAAAAGGTGTCCCAAGTAAGCTTCAGATGAGGAAGATAGGCCCTTGTAGAATTCTAGCCAAGTATAGGTCTAATGCTTATAAAGTTGACCTACCTATAGACATAGGATTATCTCCAATATTGAATGTTCCAGACCTTGTGTCCTACAAAGGACCAATTCCAGAGGGAGATCCTAATCTTTTAGAATATACAGAGGATCTCGAGATACTGAAACTTCCAGTTACACGAAAGCCAAAGGCAGAGAAGATTATGAACTCCAAAGTTACTAAGAAGACTAGAACCAAGACCTACATGGAATATCTGGTCAAATGGCAAGGCAAAGTTGATTTTGAGGCTACATGGGTACATGAGGCAGAGTTCAAGAAGTTAAGAATCAATCTTGACTTGATTCAATCACTTGGAAGTTGATTTCTCTTGTTTAGGGGAGAATGGTGTAGGAGCACCGAGGGTGAAAGGCCCTATCTTGTTTTTGTGGTGTCCTTCCTAGTTTCTTAGGCCAATTAGGATGTTTAGGAACATTTTGGATTTGTTTGAGTTGGTTTTGTAAGGTGTTTGTTCATTCACTCTTGTAATGACCTAAGAGGGGAAAATGGGTCAAATTGATGAATAGACACCCTAGTTGCTTAGATGAGTATTTCTAGGTTAATTTTTTGTTGAAGAGGTGACTTGTAAGCCTCTAGCAATCCAACCAAGGCATTAGGGCCTTTAGAAAGTTTCTTAGCATGTCTTGTTGCTCGACATGTACTAAGTTGCTCGACATGTACTAAGTTGCTTGACATGTCTTGTTGCTCGGCATGTACTAAGTTGTTCGGCATGTCTTGTTGCTCGGCACATACTAAAAAGTTGTTTTGTCCTAAATGGACTTTTAGGTCAGTTACAATGGTTGTGCAAAAAAAGGGGAAGACTATTTAAGACCTCTGAAGCCATCATTTCAAGAGAGAATGTTTGGTGGATGTCTTTTTTATGTTTTGAAATTTCATTTAATGAGAAGTAGCAGACTATGTTCTTAATAGTATTTGAGCATTTTTTATTAGTCGAGCTGATTAATGGATTGAACTTGATCTTTTATGTTGTAATTAGTTGCTGAGGATTGTTTAGAGACTCTGTGTGGAGGTAGGTTAGTAGATTTTGTTTTTGTTTTGTAAGTTCTTGAAAAACTTCTTGAGAGTTGTAAGTTATTGGCCCCGTTTTGGACTGTAAATAGAAATGGCTCCTCGAGGTTCTTGAATCCTTGGTGAGAAAAATGTGCCTAGATGGATCTCAAGAGGAGCCATTGTACATAATTTTACTTTTTTTTTGTAGAAGTGTTAACCATGAATTTTGAGCTCTTTCCCTAGGCGAGCTTGGCAGTAGACTAGTTAGGGAAGAAAGTGAAACATTTGTGTAGAACTTGCAGGGTTGGATTGGAAAACACAATCCAATGATTGGATAGGTACCATGGAGAGGTAATACACCTCCCTGAGCAATGGTAGTTGTGGAAGATTTGAATTCATAGAGGAAAGAAAGCAAATACAATATAAGACCTAATTAGTCCTACATTTAAGGACAATTTCCTTAAGAAGTTTCAATGGTTGTACGGATGGTTTCAAGAATCCTCACCTTGGAAATATTTAATATTTTGGAAAAGGGGATTAGAATCCAAAAAAATTCCTAGATAGTACTTTCCTGATCAGTCACCACAATATAACAATCTCCCACTTGGGGATTGATCAAACTCCATATAAACCAACAATTCTCCCACTTGGAGACTAATCATGTAGCTAAACCGCTACCCTGTGAAGCTCCCACTAGATCCAACCTTCCTGGCCTCTGTTGTTCTATTAGTCTATTCAATCTAGAAGACCAACCAAAGTTGAACAAGAATTCATCTTCTCCCTCGTCACAACCTTTGTAAACATATCTGTTGGATTATCATCTGTATGTATCTTTTCCAGCTTTAATTGCTCATCATCCAAAACTGACAGGTTGAAATGATACCGCAACTGTATGTGCTTTGTCTTTGAGTGAAAAATAGAATTGTTTGCAAGATGTATTGCACTTTGACTATGTGAATACAGATAGTTATCCGCCTGTGGATGTCCCAATTATTCCATGAAGAATTGAAGCCATATCATCTCCTTGGTTGCCTCTGTAGAAACAACATACTCTACCTCTGTAGTGGATAAAGCATTCACCTTTTGTAACCGAGAAATCCAACTCACTGTTGTCCCACCAATAGTAAATACATAACTTGTAGTAATCCACTTGGTAGCTATAGCTCCTGCCAAATCCGAGTCAACATAGCCATGAACAGTAGTAGTAGAGCCCCCAAAGTGTAAACACTTTTTAGTTGTACCTCTCAAATATCTGAGAATCTATTTGACTGAATTCCAATGCTCAATCCTAGGGTGACTCATATACCTGCTAACGACTCCCACTACATGTGCAATGTTTGGCCTAGTACATACCATAGCATAGATTAAGCTCCCTACAGTTGAAGCATAAGGTATCTTGGCCATTTTAGCCTCTTTTTCTGGTGTCTTTGGACACATCTCCTTAGTAAATTTCAAATGACCAGGCAAAGGTGTAGTGACAGCTTTGACATCCTTCGTGGAGAATCTCTGCAACACCTTTTCAACATAATCAGCCTGAGATAGAGTTAATTTTCTATTCTTCCTATCTCTGCAAATTTTCATGCCAAGGATTTGTTTTGCTGCCCCCAAGTCCTTCATAGCAAAAGATTTTGCTAACTATTGTTTCAACCCCTTAATGTGATCCATGTTAGACCCAACTAGAAGCATATCATTAACATATAAACATAAAATAGTGTAGTTATCCTCATTTAATCTCTTGAAATAAACACGATGGTCAGAATTACATAGAGTGTATCCATTCTCATTCATAAAAGTATCAAACTTAATATACTATTGTCGAGGTGCTTGCTTCAAGCCATATAAACTTTTCTGCAATCTGCAAACTAAACTCTCCTTACCCTTGACCTCAAATCACTGTGGTTGTACCATATATATTTATTCATTCAAATCACCATGAAGAAAAGTTGTTTTAACATCAAGTTGCACTAAATGCAAATCTTTAGTAGCCACAATACTTAACAGTATGAATATAAGTCATTTTAACAACTGGAGAAAATATCTCATCAAAATCAATACCATGTTTATGTACAAATCCTTTTACGACTATTCTGGCTTTAAATCTTTTCTTACCTCCATCTTCTTCTTTTAACCTGTAAACCCATTTATTCAACAAAGCCCGTTTACCTGCAGGTAACTTACATTAATCGCAAGTCTGATTTTTCAACAAGGAGTCCATTTCATCTGTCATTGCAGACTCCCACTGAAGCTTTGTATCCACTTGCATAGCTTCATTATAAAATTTAGGTTCACCAACATGAGTTAATAAAATAGAATACAAAGAAGGTGAAAATCTATCTGGAGGTCTACTTAGCCTTGTTGACTGTCTAGCATTCATTGGGGTGTGTGGTATTTGTTGTTTTTTTTTTTGCAGAGCTTAAGTAATTATTGGAACATTATCTTGTGGAGTATCATCCAACTCTACATAATCAGTGTCTTTCTTCTCATGTTGTCGCAACATATATTTGTACAATATTTTCTCATTGAATATGACATCCCTGCTTCTCACAATTTTACGATTTTCAAAATAAAAAATTCTATAGCCAAATTCATCAATGCCATATCAAACAAATACACATTTCTTTGATTTTACTTCTAGCTTGGTTCTATTTTCAAAATCTATATGTGCAAATGCTTCACAACTGAAGGTGTTGAGAAAAGAATAACTTACCTTCTTACCAGTCCATGCTTCCTCTGGAATACCACAACTCAAAGGAATAGAGGGACCTCTACTAATTAAATAAACAACACTATTTATAGCCTCTTCCCACATGTTTAAGGGGAGTCCATCATGCAATCTCATATTCCTTGCACGCTCCATTCTTGTCCAGTTCATGCGTTCAACCACTCCATTTTCTTGTGGAGTCCTTGGAACCATTTTCTGCCTACGAATGCCATTAGAGGAACAACAATCTTCAAATTATTTACTACAATACTCACCACTATTATTAGATCTGAGACATTTGAATCTTTTACCGGTCTCATTTTCAACCAAGTTTTTCCATTTTTTAAAATTTTCAAATACCTCAAATTTCTGCCTAAGGAAATAAATCCAGACTTTCCTAGTTGCATCATCAATAAAAGTAACATAATACAAAGAGCCACCAAGGGAATATACACGAGCTAGACCCCATACATCTGTATGCACAAGCTCTAATTTATCATCTTTCTTTTCCTTCCCACCCTTCAAGAAACTGACTCTCTTTTGTTTCCCATAAACACAACTTTCACAGGAATCCAAATTTATACATTTCAGACCTGGTAAACCTTTATTTGAGTGAAGTAATTTCATAACTTTCTCACTCATGTGCCCAATTTTGTTGCGCCACAATGTTGTTTCAGTATCCACAACAACTGCTTCATTTTATACTTGCTCAACTGCAGCAACTGTTCCCAAACATTCACTTTTCTCTGTAACAATTAAACTACAAGGAACAACATTACCTGTAAAAAGATATAAGGTGCCTACTTTCACACCTTTTTCTACTACTAAGGTACCTTTTAAAACCTTCCAATTTTTAGCATTAAAAGTAACTGTGCAACCCTCATCACCTAGTTGCCCTGCTGAAATTAAATTTCTACTCAGCCTTGGAACATGTCTTACCTCTTGTAGTAGACAATGATTCCCATTATGCAACTTAATATTTTATTCTTCCCTTCCCAACAATTTGACATGGTTCATTATCTCCCAAATTAACTTTCCCAAAATCACCTTGGACATAATCAATAAAATAACTCCTTTGGGGTGTAGCATGAAAAAAAGCCCCTGAATCTAGAACCCATGAATCATCAACATTCTCAAGGGAAAGAATCAAAAAATAAACTTCAAATTTAGTACTTACCACATTTGCCTCCTTATTGCCTTCATGTTTGTCTCCTTTATTATTCTTCCAAGACCAACAATCTTTCTTCTTATGACTTGAATTTCCTCGTGACTTCCCATGGTTTCCAGAGTTGTTTCCTCTATATCTTGTTCTGCCTGTGCTTTATGCATTTAAAACACTACCTGATGTAGATCCGCTTGAGATTTTTCTATGATTTTCCTCACTCAGAATAACACCAACAACATCATCAAATTTTAGGGTGTTCAAATTAGAAACAGAATTACTAACAACCATTATCAAGCTACTCTAGCTTTCTGGCAAAGAACACAGAATCAAAAGAGCCCTAATTTCTTCATCAAAATTTATACTTACAAAAGATAATTGACTAGTAATTGTATTAAACTCATTTAAATGACTAGTCACTGACCCACCTTCTACCATCTTCACATTAAATAAATGCTTCATAAGAAATACCTTATTCGAAGCGGAAGGTTTTTCATACAACTTTGCTAGGGTTTTCATCAACTCTTTAGCTGTCTTTGCTTCAGTAATATTAAACGCCACCGATTGTGCCAGGCATAAGTGGATGCTACTCAATGCCTTTCTATCTAGAACATCCCAATCCTCCTGAGACATAGTAATGGGTTTCTTGATCGATCCTTCCAATGGTCGCCATAAATCCTTCTGATAGAGATAGTCCTTCATCTTCATTTTTCATAACTAGAAGTTCTGCCTGTTAAACTTCTCAACCTTCAACTTACCCTTGTCTTTCATTACTCCCACTCGACCGCGAGACTCCCACTAAATCATGAGATCTTCCTACAGAGGATAACTGAAGACAACCTCACTCTGATACCACTTGTTAGGATTGACCAGACATAAATAATAATTACATGCAGAAATATAACCAATCACAGAGAATAATAAACAAAAACATAAGAGAACACAAGATACAACGATTTAACGAAGTTCACCCAATCCCTGGGCTACGTCCACCAAAAAACAAGTCCAATCTTTCTATTATCCAATGATTACAATCTGATCACAATATGCAATCCCTTACAACTCAATACCACCATAAAACATACAACATAATAATGAAACCCTAACCCTAACCCTAAGCCAATTTATACAAACTTTATGCCGCTTTAGGGTTAGAACATGTCGCTCCAGAAAATAGTCAAAATAACATTGTAGAGAGGTAAAACACTTTCCTAGATAGTACCTTCCTGATCAGTCACCACAATATAACATGGGATTCATCCCAGGGGTATATGTGAACTCAGGGATCTCAACAACAATGCAGAGAAGAGTGGTTACGCCGAATATTTTTCTCAGTCCATGAATGAAGTCCATGATACTGTAAAGAAGACATTAGTGGAGAGTACAACTCACACCAAGAAAAAGGTGGATGAAAGGAAAAGAGATGTTCAGTTCCAAGTTGGAGATTTGGTCATGGTGCACCTAAGCAAAGCAAGACTGCAAAAAGGTGTCCCAAGTAAGCTTAAGATGAGGAAGATAGGCCCTTGTATAATTCTATCCAAGTATAGGTCTAATGCTTTTAAATTTGACCTACCCGCAGATATAGGATTATCTCCAATATTCAATGTTGCAGACCTTGTGTCCTACAAAGGACTAATTCCAGAGGGAGATCCTGATCTTTTAGAAGATACAGAGGATCTCAAGACACTGAAACTTCCAGTTACTCCAAAGCCAAAAACAGAGAAGATTCTGCACTCCAGAGTTGCTAAGAAGACTAGAACCAATACCTGCATGGAACATCTAGTCAAATGGCAAGGCAAAGCTGGTTCTGAGGCTACACGGGTACAGGAGACAAAGTTCAAGAAGTTAGGAATCAATATTGACTTGATTCAATCACCTGGAAGTTGATTTCTCTTGTTTAGGGGAGAATGGTGTAGGAGCACCAAGGGTGAAATGCCCTATCTTATTTTTGTGGTGTACTTTCCTAGTTTCTTAGGCCAATTAAGAGGTTTAGGAACATTTTGGATTTTTTGAGTTGGTTTTGTAAGGTGTTTGTTCATTCACTCTTGTAATGACCTAAGAGAGGAAAATGGGTCAAATTGATGAATAGACACCCTAGTTGCTTAGATGAGTGTTTCTAGGTTAATTTTGTGTTGAAGAGGTGATTTGTAGGCCTTTGGAAATCCAACCAAGGAATTGAGGGCTTTAGAAATTTGCTCAGCATGTCATGTTGCTCGACATGTACTAAGTTGCTTGACATGTACTAAGTTGCTCAACATGTACTAAGTTGCTCGACATGTCATGTTTCTCGACATATACTAAGTTGTTCGGCATGTCCTATTGCTCGGCATGTACTAAAAAGTTATTTTGTCCTAAATGGAAAGTTAGGTCAGTTACAACGGTTGTTCAGAATAAGGGGAAGACTATTTAAGATCTTCGAAGCCATCATTTTGAGAGAGGATGTTTGGTGGATGTCTTTTTGTGTTTTGAAATTTCATTTAATGAGAAGTAGCAGACTATGTTCTTAACAAAATATGAGCATTTTTTATTATTTGAGATGATTAATGGATTGAACTTGATATTTTCTGTTGTAATTAGTTGCTAAGGATTGTTTAGAGACTCTATGTGGAGGTAGGTTAGTCTTTTGTTTTTGTTTTGTAAGTTCTTGAAAAACTTCTTGAGAGTTGTAAGTTCCTAGCCCCGTTCTGGACTGTAAATAGAAATGGCTCCTCGAGGTTCTTGATTCCACGGTGAGAAAAATGTGTCTAGATGGAACTCAAGAGGAGCCATTGTACATAAATTTTCCTTTTTTTGGGTAGTAGAAGTGTTAGCCATGAATTTTGAGCTCTTGCCTTAGGCGAGCTTGGCAATAGTCTGGTTAGGGAAGAAAGTGAAATAGTTTTATAGAACTTGCAAGGTTGGATTGGAAAACACAATTCAATGATTGGATAGGTACCGTGGAGAGGTAATACACCTCCCCAAGCAATGGTAGTTGTGGAGGAGTTGAATTCATCAAGAAAAGAAAGCAAATACAATAGAAGACCTAATTAGTCCTGTATTTAAGGACAATTTCCCTAAGAAGTTTCAATGGTTGTACAGATGGTTTCAAGAATCCTCACGTTGGAAATCTTCAATATTTTGGAAAAGGGGATTAGAATCCAAAGTTAGTTTTGGAGGTCTTTTGGGGGTTTTTGAGAAAGAACCCAAAAATTGTGCCTGATTAGGGTTGCAAACAAGCACTAGGCCTGATCCTAGTTTGTAGGACTTCGATGGTTGCATGGATGTTTAATGGCATAAACTCCTCAAGAATGTCATCAAATGACCCAAGGAAGGAAGGAAACAACCCTGCAAAGAGTTGTGAGTGTATTGGCATAACTTGATAGAATTCACTTATGAGGATTCAGTGAGCACCGAGAAGAACCTGATTGATAGGATGGGTCTTGAGTAGGAGGTAGAAGTTTTTAGTGACTTGCCTCAAGATTAGGGTTGAGAGTACCATAGGAGGTCTAGGTGAGAGGCCATAGAATAGAGTCAAGGTGACTGTAGAGAGAAAGATCCCATTCCTATCATCCTTGGTATGTGCTATCATGTTGTTTAATAAACACCATACAAATAATAATGTATAAATACAAGTAATGACCTAAGAACATAAACAATGAATTCCTCAGGTGCCACCAACCCCAAAAATCAACCATAAATCTAGGAGACGAGAACATGGCTCAATTACTTTTTTTTCCAACCATGAAACTTATGCTTCCTTGAAATTATTCCTAACTTGAAGAGTATCTTACCCTGCATGTAATGCCTATCAACTTATGAATAAAAGGCAAGAGGGAACCCCAATAAAACCTAACATATTTACATGCATTTGTAACTAACACGAACATGCAATGTCCTATTATCAAAATATGGCAAAGAAAAATATATAAATAATATGCCAAGAAAACATTCATATGTTTCAATGAAAACATGCAGCTTTGGCCAAACCACTTAAATGAATATACTGGTAGATCTTGAAAAGAGGATCGGTCTTCTTAGTTAGCCTATATTTAGTACCCCTTCCTAGAAGGTAAACCAACACATACATATAAAAGTAAACTACTTTTTTCAATAAGAAAAAATGCACATACACACATATACACACACATG
>MU225916.1:3644360-3666386 GCA_018584345.1 Thuja plicata
TGTGCGCGCGTGCACATCATGTACATATATAACGAGTAGATTTTGAGTAGGGGTCTAATCATGTAAACTAAATATCATACATGTTCCTACTCCAATTTCATTAGGGGGATCAACACTTGACTCAACATCAAGCCAATGAAGGTAGGCAAGGGTTGAATGCAAAGTGGTTTGTGAAGATACATCTTATTACATTGGATTGCTTTTATTTGGTTAAGACTATAAGATTCAACAATGATCATCATAAATGAAGAGCTACAAATTTGATAGAACAAAATAGATGACAAATATGCAAAGGAGAATCAAAGAAGAACTTGCCATTGAAAATTGGGCTTAAAATGGCAGGACTAATTTTCTTAGTGCCATCATCCTAGTAAACCCTAAAATTATATTGTTTGTGGATCTAGAACTAGAACGTTGCTATGGCGTGTCCTCTTAAAATCTTTGAAAAAGTGTTAGACTAAATCTATAAGTACGAACTATGTGCAAAATATGAAAGCATTCCAATCATTATTTCAGATTTTGAGTCTTTTTATCTCAATCAACCTTCTTCAGATCTGCACTACTTCACCCCTGGATTTGCGGACTTGCATAGGAGAGAGGAAAAATGGTGTTTGCATTGTATAAGGGGCTACCTCAGTCACACCCCAAGAGGATTCAACCTTCCCAACAACGATGATGGAGAGGGTATTAAGAGTTAGACTTTAGCAAACTAAAATTTCCACCTTTGTTTATCATATGTACACTTGGAATTTTGTAATGCACTAAGTAATAACAAGGAGGATACCATCCTGATGAGATTTGTTGACACAAAACAATTGGAATAAGGCATTATGTCATTTTAGACACCAAAAAATCTATTGTTTTTTTTAGTATGTGGAGGATAAGACCCAAATTGTAAGAAATACATAGACTTGGACTTTAGAGGAGAGCAAACTCAGTAGAACTAGTGTCGTGTAAAGTGGGGCAAATCTATCAACTGAATAAACCAACAACCAAAGCCTATACACATGAATTAATGACACTTAATATCAATGCGTCCTCTTGAACTAAAAGTAAATATTCTTCAAAAGAAAGATATGTAACACTTTTGACCTCCTTTACGAGTCAACTTAAAGTCTAAGAGAGAATAATATAATACGTTGAAAAAACTCTCAACATTAATAACTATCTTTTTACTAAATAACTATTTTTAAAAATAATTATATGAACCCTTTTAACTTCCCTTTTCTACTCTACAAGACAATAAAGTAACATGAAAAAGAATATTAACATGGGTACATCTCTTTTTTGAAGGATTCTTCTCAATGGAAGATTTAGTTTATTCTCCCTAATGAAGTGTTTTGTTCCTTCCTTTAAATCCCCCATTGGGTCCCTCCATTAACTTCACATTGGTCGTTAACCGAACGATAATAAGCATGTAGATTTGACGAAGGATGACCACAAGTAAGGTATCTTGACTCCTAAAACATTAAGAAAAACTTTACTAGCTGGAGGGCACATTGAGGCACCATAAGACCTTAGGGCTAGGAAAGGGGGCAATTTGTGAGGCTTCCGAAAACAAAAAAACAAAATAAAACTAGTTAAAGCAAAAATATTTGCTGCTTCACTTCTTCGTTATTTTTGTGCCATCTTGTATTTCTGGTGGGTGGGACAAAAGCAGATGATTGGAGTCATGATTGGGCGAAGCAGATACTCATCCTAGGAAATTGGACGGCTACAGTAATTAAAGTTGCAGGATCTTTAACACCCGCTGCTCGTTGCATTCACCGGACATAGAAGAAAGAGGTAATCAACAGCCAGCCTTATATTCCTGCATCTTCCTGCATAATGTATGGCCAAGATTAAACGACCCAGGTAAACGGATCCGATTCGTCTCCTTTACAACTCGTGATTTTTATGTCTGGCAACAACCATGGATAGCAATTTAGTTTTTTTTTGAAGAAAATTCAAATGGGTTTTTTTTTAAAGTTATTGAAATTATCTGCCGCCGGTCAGGAGTTCGAATCCCATTTTGTTTGGTCAGACAGAACCTCGTTTTAACGCTTCATTTGCAGTCCTCATATGAACATTTGTTATTTTTATGATCATAAATGACATTTTATTCATTTTGAGGCGAGGATAAGGTTTTTCTGTTTGGCAAGGGTTTTGCATATTTAGAGATCGGCGATGGATGGCATTGTGCTGCCCATGCCTTAGGCCCGCTGTTTTATTGTACATAATATTTTGATGCAACTTTTTTATTATTAGTTATTGGAATTTAAAATACTATTGTCCATTAGAAGTAAACGATTTTTTTAAAAACTGTAGATTGCATCCCCGTGTCTTATTATTTTTGATTAATAGAAAAATATGCAACCTCCAATGAAAAAATAATTGACTCAGTATATTCGATCTGTGCTAGGGTTAGGAGCGGAGAAATTGTTGATGCCTTCCTATTTGGAGGAGAAAGTGGCAGATTTTTATATGAGAGTATTTAAATTTAATTCGTTGAAGGGGCCAAGTCCTCATGTTTTACTACTCAAATTAAGGATATGCAGGGCGAATTAGGTCTTCTAGGTGCTGTCTGACAGATCGAAAGGAGCTTTTCTAGTGTTATTTGATTTCAGCTACAAAATTCATTGGTTCTGTGTGAAGGGGTTTGATAGAGACTTAATTGAAGTTATGTGAGGAAGATGTCCGATACGGACCATCTAGACGCTGAAACACAGGGAATTCACAATCATCATGGCTATTATACTCATAGGCAACCCCATATGCATGGTGCTCCTCAGGGACATGTAGGTGGCCACCATGTGCATATGCACGACATGCACATTCAGGGCCAAATTGAAGGGCCTGTACATGGACACCCTGAGGCCCAGGTTCCAGGCGCAGATCCAGGGCACCTTCATATGCATTATATGCATGAGCATGCACACTCGCTTCACCATAGTGATGACAATGGTATGGGAGAAGAGCAAGATGAAGGCGGTGGTGACAATGATGGCATGGAGGCTGATATTCCCTCGGCAGGAGGTAGTCTTGGAGATTCTCAGGTGATTGTACCTGTCCGGCCGCAGGCCACTAATCAACTCACTCTTTCGTACCAAGGAGAAGTATATGTATTTGATAGCGTGCCACCCGAGAAGGTAACCCTGTTTTCTCTAGCTTTATAGTTGTTTTCTATGTCTACTTAACATTAGAGAGAAAATAACTTGAATTGCTTCCATGTTAAAGACTGTAACAAGCTGCATTACTATTATCAGAGTGTCGTACTGTTTCATGCAATTTCAGTTATATTGATTGGATATTGAACCCATATGGATTTTTTTACTCCCGCACTATGTATTTCAATGTTCGAGGTGACCTATTATATCTTTTGAACCATCACACATTTTTAAATTTTTGTGGATAATTGCTTTGTTTTGTTTGCTTAAATAATAACATTTTTATAAGCATAATTATCAATTTTTGCCTTAGGTCTTGCGTTTGCAACTTAATGTGTTCTTTCCCTCAAGTGGAAGTTAAATCTGTTTTCTGTTTTGCATATAGTTGTGTCAGATACTCTCTTCCATAATGAGTGTGGTGAAGGTTATATTCTATATGTGATCTGCTTCCTTTTTGGGAACTTGAGTGAGTAAATGGTATTGAAAGCGAATCAAACAAAGGGGCAACTCTAAAACTTCAACTTTGAGATGATGATTTTCCTTCTCTGGTGAAAAAAGGGACTAACATAACAACACTTGAATGACTTAAACTTTTAAAAGAAGCAGTCATAATTTTTCAAGATTTCCCCTATTGTGTGCTTCTTTATCTTTTCATAAATCAGTCAAAATGCTTGTTCACCACTTCATGGATAAACACTTGTTTACCTTTCCATGGATCAATTGAAATTGTTTCACCTTTCCATGGATTGGTTGCAACTTTTTGTGCAACACAAGCAATAAAAATGAAAGAAACACAAAGTAGACTGCTCCAAACTATTTGAGATTTCACTTCTCTAATGCTATTAATAAAGAATCAAGATAAACTGTACCTTTTCTGAGGTTTTTACTTGACAAGGATGAATACCATTGCCATCTTGTTGGGACTGGTCCTTTAGCGTGTATTAAACAGAATAGAATTCTAAGCATATTATTATCATTCTATTTCTTTGTTGTAAATGTTGAGTTTTCGAACCAGAATAGCATCACATGCAATAAACAGAAACTCAAAAAAAATATATGAACAGATGACACAATTATTTACCCTGGGAAAACCCTCCTACTCTAGGGAAAAACCCAGCCACACCTGAAAATGAACTCTTTATTGAGTAATCGAAACTTCCAGTACAAAGCTTCACAACCTAGATCAGATGAATACTTCTTTATCAAGTCTGTTATCTCATAACAGACTTTTACAGAGAATACTGCTCTACAGAGGAGTATTTACTCTTATCAATTTTTTTACATCAACTATACTTACTCATGAATCCCAGAGCACATAGAGAGAACTATCAGTGCTAATACAAATATGGCACTCTTAGTGCTGATACAAGATATGGCACTCACAGTGCTAATACAAGATACGACACTCACAGTGCTGATGCAAGATACAGCACTCTCAATGCTTAGAACAAGATGATAATTTCCTTTCAATGCTCAGAACCACAAAATACCATCAAACATACATAATACTTACGTGCTATCAAGAGACCCTGACATGTCAAACGTCGGGAGTTATAGAATATGAATCGTCATCGCATAAGATGACTGTTGACATGAATAAGAAAAACCGACGATATTAGTATGAACCACCAATATATATGAAGAAAGCTTTTCACGATGCCAAGAGCTCGCATGATGCCAAGAAAAACAGTAACGGTGCTGAGTCACCCAAAGACTAGTGACAAGTATGACGCCATGTCACATGCTTCCAGCTGACAATAATGTCTCCAGCCGAGCATACTGAATAATAAAACTAGCATATTAAGTCTGGGCAGTGACTGTTAATGTTACAAATATGAAGGAGCTCTCTCACAGCTATCTACAAACATTAACAGTAAACATGCTATTGGTTCATTTTAATATTCTTTTTGTTTTAAATGCATTTAAAATAAAGGTCTAATTCTTTAGTCTGCTAGCACAAAGGAGGTCATATAGATCAGTTACAATAGCTATTTTTCTGCAAGTATTTGTGAGTTTGAAGAGAGTGTGCCATGTGTGATAGAACATACTTCATCTAATGTGGTGAATTCTTAAAAAATTAAGGTTGGAGTAGTTATCACACAGTTTTTTGTGTGGTACAAGGAAGATTTGGCTGATTAAGAGTGAGGCCTTCTTTAGAATCTCATGAATTTTGTACTACATATGCCATGTATTGTGACTTTGAAGAGAGTCCGTGTCATGTGTGATAGAACATACTTTATCTAATATGGTGAATTCTTAAACAAATTAAGGATGGAGTAGTTATTACTCAGTTTTTTGTGGTCAGTGATGATTTGTCTGATAAATAGTAGGGCTTCTTTAGCATCTCATGAATTTTACCACATATGCATGAAACAAATATGTTATATTTCATCTCCAATTAGTCAATGCTTTATAGCAACTCAGAAAGGATATTTAGAAGTTCCCCAGGCGACTTCTTGGAATGAACTACAGAGAAGGACAATGACCTTATAACTCAAAATTCAAAGAATGCAAGGCCTTTTGATCATCACTAGATTCATATGGAATTCTAAAATTATTAACTTTATATGGAAAAGGAAGAAACAAAACTTATTATTGCTGTAATTGTTTATAATATATATAACTGAAGTAGAACAATTGTTTTTAATTTTCTTGATCCTTAATGCTAGATCAGTTATGAAAACCGAAAAAAGTAATTGATTTTAATTTTCTTCGTTCTAAATGCCCTGAAACCAGTGTCAGAGATTTCAGATTACTGCAATAATACCATATTTCTATTATAGCAGAATAAAATTGTGACTTAATTAATTTTGCTCTATAATACATACAGTAATCATAAGGGAGTTCCTATAACCACTCCTTTACATAGACGCATTGCTCTAACAACTCATAATACAATCCCTTTAAACACTGACACAACAAATATTGCAACTTTATATCATCCTATATACTTGATTATTGAATGGTCATACAGCAAACCTATCACAAGGGATCCTTGACTAGATCTGGACAAATGACTAATGATTAATATTCCTAGCAACCCCCCTTATTACATCATTCTGGACTGATGGATGTTGCATATAAGTGATAGTGCATCCAATTACAATTGAGGCAATTTTTTTAATTATTTAATTTATATTTTTATATTATTAATTATTATTTATTAAACAGTAATGTTGAAAAAAAACACTCGAATTACAAAAAGGTAATTATGACTTCAATCTAAAGCAAGTCTTGGAGATGACATCGATGCATCTCTAAAAATAAATTGATCAATATAAAAGTAGGAGACTTCACTTGCATTGGATATGACATGATAACTAGGTCAATTCATTCTCCCTTACATGGTTGAGCCACCTTTGTTGTTGGTGTATTCACCAAAATATAATGTCTCTAGACGAAAGTTTCCATTGTATTCTGACCAACTAGTGGAACCAATCCAATTGTTGAGAATAGATTGCATGAACACATCGTAAGAGTGTTTCTCCCATAGTCTTCCTATGTATTTGTTGATTCATGTTGTCGCAAATTGTAGGTTTGGGACAATACTTATTCTACAATTGTGTGGAAATTCTAGTCTTTTTGATGGATATAAATCTTCCTTAGGCAATTAAGGTGTTCTCTTGGTAGCTCATGGGGTGTATGGCTATGATGTTGCTATTGCAGATGACCACTACCATATTGAACAATAGTATGACAAGATTTATGTATATTGTTATCACACTTTCTTCTATGGCGATCTTTAGTAATTCATAATGGACTATATTGTTTCTAGCTACATTACATAAGGTCACAATCTTGGGTAATAATAGCTTGCTTTGTAGGGTTCACGACTACTTCACAAGATACAACTTCCTTGAACATGATCTTATTGAACAAAACTTGAACATGACCATGAAATCCCCTAATATAATCACTTGGCAATTGCCCTCAAGCACATCATTCAACACTGTGATGCCATCTAGATCTAGTATAGCATCCACATAGGACATGCATCGAGCAAACATATGTCTACTTTGTGATTTAGCCACCCCAATTGTCCTTCCCTTGTAGCCAACCCCAACCCTTAAAAAATTGCAACCCATGCCAAAATAGTCTTAATTTTTTTTTACTTTCATGGTCATGCCCATGTTTATGTTCATATAGAGTGGTTAATTTCACCAAGTTCTTTAGATTTTTGATTGTATGTTGTGAATTGTTTCCTACATTGGATTATTTTCATTGAATTGCAAAAAATAGAGGTCACTCCAAATACTCTTTGAGTTGAGACAATTTTATTAATCATAATGAAACAAAGTTGCAGGATATGGTACCCCCTTCCCCTAGTATGCATATCGCCGTACCTGGTATAGGTATGGAACTGATATGACACTAGTACGACTTGGAAGCCATATTCGCACGTTTCCAAAAAATGGTATTTTTTTACTTGCTCCAGATTTGCAAGGTTTTGATACCTAAAATAAATGATTGGAATCTTCATTTTAGAGTGATAATGTCTAACGTCCTCGATTAGAAATAAACCCTAATTGTAACAAACTATACAATAGTCTTCTAGATGTTTATTCTGTGCAATTTTTTATTTTTATTTTTTGTGTGATTTTCCTTACAACCTAGTGATTTTCCTTCGGTGTTTTTGGGCGATTTTGGGTGTGCATTTTCAAGGTTATATTGGGCTTGGATTCACTATGTTTTTTTGTGTTTTTTTTAAAGTAGTGCGGTGATGGTGATCTTTGAGCTTATGAAAAAATTGTTGTATAGAATACATAATAAATTGAAATCTATTATATGAACATTTATTAAATGAATAAAACAAATTTGTTAATTGTTTTACAATACATATAATAAGCCTTAATTAAATATAATAGTGGGTATTTTTTTGTTATAGATAGTACATTAATAGTTTTTTAATTTTAATTAAATAAAATAAGATTTTAAGAATTAATTTGATTTTTTTTAAAGTTTAAATTATTATTATTTTTTTTGATCGGTGAAGTGCAAGGATTTTTAGCTTGACCCATGCTTCAGGTGTGGCCACACACGAGGGACCTCATCATCACCATTAACACTTGACCATCTTACTTTCATTAATGTGTGGCCATCTTACTCCTCTTGCATTTCCTCCTCTACCTCCTCCAAGATCTCCTTCATCACCTTCACGTTTTCCTCCTCCTCTCTCCTCTCCCCTGTCTCCTACGTGTCCACCTTCTTCTCCTTCTTTTCTTCCTTTTCCTCTCTCTATCCTCTACGGGTTTCGAACCTTCATAACACCATTAACAATGCCACTTTTCTCCATTACATCGTGGGATCAACCCCTTTTAAAGTTTAAATTATTATTCTTTATTTTTAAATTTTAATGTTTTTAATTTAATATTAGTTAATATTTTTAAATTTTTAAGTTGTTAATATGGTATGTTTTAAATTTTATTCAAGTATACTTGGTCAACTTTGTGTTTACATGTTTCAAATTGTATAAAATTGTGTTTATAGGGATTATTATACTTTTTGAAGAAGTTGATTGTTTCTCCTCACTATTTGGACTGTATGCAGTAGACATGTATTTCTTTGAATTGTTGGAATTTCACATTTACCTTATTGACATAATATAGTCTTGTGCAATTCATTGCATTAACTTTTAAATTGATAGGATTAAAATATTGATGCAAAACCTCTAGATAGTTGTTTCTGGCATTGATTCTCCTCCCTATGCTTTCTTCAGTTTCTTATTTTTTTAGGTCATCTGATTCTGTTGCCTTTAGGCAGCTATTCATAAATCTTTCGTTGACTCCTGTTTTGTACTGGGTTACTAGGTTCAATCGGTGCTTTTGCTCTTGGGAGGCCGTGAAATACCTCCTGGCATATCAAGCATGCCTATTCACAGCCATCAGCATCAAAAGGTACAACTTTACTAGCCTCTTTGTTTGTAATCATTCATTAGTGCTTTTTTATTGTTTGTTTGACATGAATATTGCACTATGTGCTGTATAGGTCTAGGATGACTCTTTGAATTTGCTTTCTCAGGTTCTGGCAGATATTCCACAGCGTTTGAACCAGCCACAAAGAATTGCATCACTCACTAGATTTAGAGAAAAGCGCAAGGAGCGTTGTTTTGATAAGAAGATTCGTTACACTGTACGAAAAGAAGTAGCTCTTAGGTATTAACTATTTTCAATTGCATATTTTCGTCTAAAACATGTTTGAATGAATTTTTGAGGCATGTTATTTGATATACAGCATCAAAGGAATTGACAAATTGAGTGAATATTAATATTTATCATTTCTTTTTGATCTTGAATTAAAGTTTCTGTTGCTTGATCATCTTTCTAGGTTCTGTGACACTAATGTGCAAATGTAAAATATGTTCTCTTTGGTAAAATTTCTCTAGACTCAGCAGGGGCATTTACCCTCAAACGTTGCTCAAGTCTTGCACTTGACTCCTTTTGAATTTGAAAAGTCTTCAGCAATAATAACCTGTAGTCTCCCCAGTTTATTTTTTGAAACCATTGTCTATAAGTTGAGCCCAACTTGTTTCCCTACTTACTGAATTTAGTTCTTATTGCTCTCTACCCTTTTTCGTCTGCAAACCATCTTTTGATTAATAGCCTCCCAAAACAAGAATCTATCCTGTAATATCTATAGGTCTGTAAACAAGTTGTCACATTGTAAGCATTGCTTTTATGCTATGTTCCAAGGTGTTTCTGGGAGTAAAACAACAGGGAACATGGGACATATTTCTGGGATGGCAGGGTCAGGAGGGCTTTTCTTGGGAAGACATTAAAAAAATATGCAATATTTAAAAACTTGAAAAATAGAGAAATTTCAATTATTCATATGTGAATACATTCACCATATTTCTTAAATGTTGAAATATAAAAAATATGGTGTATTCAAAGAATTTAAAACCTATGTGTTTTTGGGATGAGGATGGCAGGGGATGGGGGGACACATTTCTGGAATAGATCTTTGGGTGGGCTATTTTAGGGGTGGGCTATTTTAGGGGATGGATATTAAAGAAAGTTATAGTTGAAAGTACAGCAAATTTCAAATAATCATATGATAACATTGATAAGGCATTCATCATATATATACATTATAGAACCTTATTACATAACATTAAAACTGAATTGAGATTTCACACGGGCGTCGACACACAAATTAACCAATGTTAAAATATTATTTTTTGAATTGTCAATGTACATAGACATCAGATTGGAGAGTCACCGAGTACTCAACAAAAAAAAATCATTGTGAATTTTTATCAAAACATTTTTGTACCCAGGGGCGTTGCCCTTAGACCCTCATTGGGGGTGTTGCTTCAGACCCTTGCGAGGGGTGTTATTGCTCAACCTTGTTGGAGGTGTTGCATTTATACCTTGGTGAAGGATATTGCCCCTCAACCTCATTTCGGGTGTTACCCCCAGACAACCCCAAACTCATTTGATACATTTTGTAGCTGTATTTTGCATGAAATTAATGGTTTTTATAAATTCAACTGTTTTTTAAGGTGTTGTTTTATAGAAGTTTTGTCAAGTCGGAATTATAAATTGTAGAAAATTACAACAAAAATCCGAAAGGATATGGTTATCTATGTATGTATAAAAAACATTGGTTTTCAATCTAGTGCAGCACAAAATGATTTTTTTTTTGCTTTATGAAACTGAAGGTTTTGGGGGCAGAACACCCACCTCCAAGAGGCCTGCCATATCCCAAACTAAAGCCTTCGAAATCACATGGACCTTCAAGATGCCTGCCATATTTCATTATTTTATAGCTTTTATAGTTTGGAATATATTGCTTGGACTGTGGTAAACCTTATTTTAAGTATTTTGTTCTTTTGAAGTTCTCTCTCAAGTTGACTCCATGGAAAGGGGATATTACATGTGTTGACTTGGTAAAAAGGAGACATTATAGAACATGCCACATGAAGTTGAATAGCATGGTGATAATTTTTTTGGCAACTGCATCAGCTACCTCTTCCTATGATTGCAAGTTAAACATCTGTGTAACTATGCTTGGCCTATCACTAGCCATTCGCTTTTCTTTAGTAGAATCCTCTCCCCTTTGAGTCTCAACATCCATGGCTGACATAGGAGGTTGTATAGATTCTATTGGCACACCCTTACCTCTTTTCTCGCCCTCAATAAACAGCCTAGAAACCTTGTCCTTCTCTGCGAGGTTTATTTTTTTTGCAAATTCTAACCCCATGTCTAGGTATGCACAAAAAATGATTGGAAACCCTTGTGTAGCTCCTTTTGAAATTCATCTTGCCTACATGGCAACCAATGTGTAATTCCTCCCTGGTTGTTTTTCTGTTTTTGTCTAAAACTATCATAAATTGCTACGAGGGTTTGGAGGCAATGTGGCATTGAATGAACCTTTAGCATAAGGTTTTGGGATAGCAAAAGGGCATCCAAAAGGATTATGTTCCACTTCACCTACAACATGCCCACACCTTGAAGAACCTAGGCTTCATTTTTCACTTTGTAACTTAAACATAACAGATTAGATATCAGAACTCAGTTCTGGGTTTTTAACTCTGCAAATCAAAATGAATAATCAAAAGTACTGAAAACTCAGAGCAGGTAAAGAATATTGGAAATGTTGTCATTGATGTCAAGGGTTGATTGAAAGTTGTCATTAATGAATGTCACATTGATTTGATGTATGACAATGATAAGCCAGATGTTACATACAATGAGGTTCCATAATCTGGTCTACAATGAATTCATGTGTCAGAACTTAATGAATGCGATGATTGATAAAGAAAGAGGAAAGGACAAATTGTTGACCCAGTATATTGCTAGTTGCAGAGAGCAGTTTTGGAGAACTCTTCATCACATTTTATGACATCATTTTGAGAAACATAGATAATCCATTGGTATCAAGTTGTGAACTAATTATAAATAAATATGTTATTGACCATTATGTTGCTGCAGCAAATAAGGGCGTGACTAGGTATTTCAGTTTTAGGGCATCCTCACAAGATTATGGTGTTGACCCAGTATATTGCTAGTTGCAGAGAGCAGTTTTGGAGAACTCTTCATCACATTTTATGACTTCATTTTGAGAAACAGAGATAATCCATTGTTATCAAGTTGTGAACTAATAACAAATAAATATGTTATTGACCATTATGTTGCTGCAGCAAATAAGGGTGTGACTAGGTATTTCAGTTTTAGGGCGTCCTCACAAGATTATGGTAACACGATAAAGATATTATTACTATTCAGCAAGTTACAATTGCCAAATCATTTGAGCAAGTCGATTTGATTGAAGACAGCAATTTACATAAGACAAGGTGTGTAGCCCTTAATACTCGCCAATTTATTGCTGATGTATATGATCTACTGTTTCCCTCGTATTGAACTCTTTATTTTCAGACAACCGGCCTGCAGTTCGCCCAAAGTATGATGAAGCAGCTGCCACAATTATTGGCGGAATGTCCATTTACAAATTCTGCCCTCAAATGCAAGCTCGCCCATTCTGAAATTGCACAGTTCGATTTGGTGCTAACTGTATTTTATCTCTGCAGATTAGGTTTAGGGTATTTTGGCATCTCCTTTTCTCCAACAATCTTCCCTTTTGGTGAGTTGGCCAGGATGTTAGCTCTAATGTTCGCTCAGATCTGCAATGGAGATGGAATTATGAACCTGGAAAGAGCAAAAATTAATGAAGATCTGGGTTGGGGTTTCCGTCCTAACCTTCTTGTGTGTCCAACATGGGTTTTGTCCCGAAGTAAGACACCAGGAAGAATTGTTGAAAACTTTTATGCCCTTGAAAAGTGCAATTGCGCTCACCCTTATACCTCATAGGTGGCACTAAGAACAAAACTTGCTAATGGGTTTTGGCCCAGAAACACAATATATTGTTATTTATTAATGCCAAAACGTTGCAAACAGGTCTTCCCAGATAAGCAACACGTCGTTATTTATTATAATATTAAAATTTTATTATTATTAAATCTTAATTATTATTAGTGTTTAAAAACACTGTTGTCTTTGAGTTTGCTGGTTTTCAGCCTGCTCAAATGTTGGGGAGATGACACAATTGCCAACAACTCTTTTGCTTGTTTTTTAATCTCTGTCTCTTTACTACAATAACCTTTGGTACTGCTCATTTTGTTTTTCAGAGAAAAAGAACATCTGCAAACTGGAAATAAAACAAAACAAAAAAAGCTTGAAGAGTTTGAAACTTTGAAGAGAAGGGAATTTTTTTGAAAAGGATTTGAAAAAATGAATAAGTGTTGATGCTCTCCTCTATTTTTCTCGCTCCGCTCTTCTCTTCTCCTCTCTTTTCCATATCTTCTCACAAATTTGCAATTTGATTTTGTTTTGACGTTTCTGTCAACCTCCTGGCTGTTTACAGGGTGTTCCTGGTCCAGTGAGGGGTTCAAGGACTGCCCTAGGGACATTTTGCCATGTACTGTTTTTTGCACTATAATTGATAATGTTGCATTGGAATAAGCTTAAAGGTTGGTCATAGCTTCTAATGAAGCAAGTGACAACAGGAAGTGGATCAGAGCCATTTGTTTATGTCAACTGCTAAGAGCCTATAAAATCTTTTGAATCTGGTTTAAGTATTGAGGTTCCACCTTTGCTTATTAGACGACCTATAGAAATGTCCAGATTGATGTCTATGTTAAATCTGCATCTTAGCCAACCTGACAATGTTGAATCACTTCCAATAATCCATTTGTTTGTGGGTAGATCAAAAAGCTTAATTTTGTTCCATGATAATTTGGGAGCGTACACTGAATACAATACACTAGATGAATCAAACAGCAGGATCTCAACTTGTATCTTAAACACTTACCGTCAACCACAGACCAATTCCACATAAAAGCTACTCTTTTTTGAGGATTGTTTGAGGACTGACTGGTACAAATCATTATATAACCTAATGCTTAAAGAACCATGATAGCAACAGTGAAGTTTTAAATTTTGTGATATTTATTTATTTTACATAGGAGGCTGATTCCCTGTTCTGCATTGCAATTGAGCTATATGTTTGGTGATTTTACTGTGAAGAAAGACATATTTCATTTGAAACTGGTCCATCTACAACCATGCTAGTAATGGTGCAGTTTGTAGTTTAGCGATATTTATTATTTCACCTAGCAGGCTGATTCTCTGTTTAAAATCCAATTTGAAATCTTTGTTTGGTGATGTTACTGTGAAGGAAAATATATTTCATTTGAAACTGTTTTATCTAGTTTATCTTTTTTCATTAGACCATGTATTGTACAGGATGCAGCGCAACAAAGGTCAGTTCACATCAACAAGGTCTACTTCTGATGACATGGGATCATCTGTGGTAAAGTGGGACGCTTCCCAAGGTTGGCCTCCAGATAGTAATGGAACACAACAAGAAGTTGTGTAAGTTTGAATGTTATTTTTGCAACTCAACTTTCTGTCTTGTTTTTATGTTTAGGAAAACACTGTTCTATTTTTACGTTGCTAAAGGGATGTCAAATGACATTTTAATTCCTATCCTAATTTTACTTTAATGAGATTATTATCTTTAATGAGATGCCTGGGATCTTAGTCCCTGAACAATGACTTTCATTTGTTATGTTGTTATCTTTCGTCTAGGGCAAAGAAATAAATCATTGTATGCTTTTGTTTAGATGGTCGAAATGAATATTCAAATTGTGAGATGAAATTTGAAAGTTTGTTTGCTGGGAATTATATTTAAAAAAAAATACTAAATAGTGAAAATAAGAGCTGTCAATGATTTACAATCATTTATCTGTTATATGTTATTGTTGAAAAAGGCTACAAACAGGAGGTTATGAATAGGTATTTCAGGATTGATTTGAGCTTAAATTAAGATCACGGCAAGATAGTTTCTAAAATATCAAAAAACAATTTTTATAGTTATACGAATGAACAAACATTCTAAAGTTTTATGATGAAATATTAGGATGCTTGGTGGAACAAATTTAAACGACCTATAAACAGGAAAAGTAAACAATTATAGTAAAAAATTGTAAATCTTGAGTAACAGTGGATAATATAGGAGATCAAATAATAGGAGAAAAATCTATTCAAGTGGGGATACAAATATATTCATATGTATTTCAAATCAGTAATGAGGGTACATAAATCTTGACTAACTGGATAATATGCGAGATAAACTAATTGGAGAAAAATATATTCAAATGGGGATACAAATAAATTAATAATGTATTTCAACCCAGTAATGAGGGTACTTTGCAGTTAGAAGAATGCTTAAAAGATAGTAGCTACAGTAACAGACACTTGTTATTAATGTTTAGAACCAGAAAAAGCATAGATGCAAAATGCAGAAACTTTAAAAACACAAGATCAAGACAACACTAGAAATTTATCCTGGGAAAACCCTCCTACTCGAGGGAAAAACCCAGCCACACCAAAAGTTCTTTATTGAAAAATAATAACCAAATCCAAGTATACCGCTTACAAACTCTAGAGCTTTGATATGACCTAAGAATTAACAGAACTCCCTTTACAAAACAATGAACTCATCAACACTGTAGTCTCCATACAATCCTACAGCTACAACCCAAATGAAAAACACTAGTCTCAGAATAATCGCTACAACAGTAAGCCCGCCCATACACAGAAAATGATAATTTTCATGCCCGATGAATGACCACACACAAGATAATCAGAAATGCATAACTCTAGCATAACCTATATTCCTCCGAATTCCGTAAGACAAGAATAAATAATGCTTCATCTCTGAATGATGTGTTGAATATTCTGACGGCAGTTACCAAGAGACCATGTCTTCAATGCATGATACCAAGAGACGGGAGCAATGAACAACAACTGTGATGGAAGACTGTTACACACCATGAGTTGCTCTGAATTCCAAATGCTACACCAAAGTAAGCCTTTTGATATACAGACGATGCATGAATATATGTGACCAAAGAATTGGAATGCAAGAAGTGTTATGTGAGCTGATGCCTCAATAATTTTTTATGACCGCTGAATGATAGACAGACCACGATGAACTGCCAAAGTAAGAAGACCCTGCCGTTACCCAAGGCGGCGACTATACAAGTGTTGTCTGACACAACAACGCACCATGTGGCTCTTTGATGACCATGATTTTGCCGAAACATGCAAAATCTCCATTATATAATAAATGAATCGAACTGACTGTTCGATTCCTTTCATCCAAAGAACATATGAAAGACCAAATGCTGGAAATAAATGAGAGACAACAGCTGAGAAATAAACGTCTCCAATAAGATCATACACTCGCAGGTATGCAAGATATCTCCTGCAGCTACAAACATTAACACTCCGTCTTAGCAAAGGAGATTTTTTTTCCAGATTCTCATGTCATGGAGTCTCAACATGATAGTCACAATGGCTACACCCATTGTGAAGGAAAACAAAACTTTATAAGGAGTCTCTCAACGTGATAGCATCATGGAGTCACTCAACATGATGTTAACCATGACTACTCTCATGTGTGAAATAAACACAAGCTCTCGTCATGGAGCCACTCAACGTGATGTTGTCATGGAGCCACTCAACGTGATGTTGTCATGGAGTCTCTCAACAGGACATCCACTATGGCTACTCCCATAAGTGGAAAGAGCAACAAGGGCTTTCTATTAGAGTAATATTTTATTATTTTTAGTATTAATGCTCAATATTGTAACTTGCTGTAAATATCTTGTTAAAGATCTTCTTTGATCTTTCTGGAAGTTTCTATTTTAGAAACTTGCCTCTTTGTAAAATCTGTATAGCTATTTATTGAGCTTCGCTCTGTATAGCTATTTATTGAGCTTCGCTCTTGTTAATAAACATTCATAATTTTTACCAATTACTTATCGTAATATGGTATCAGAGCTAAGGCTTTAATTTTCTTTCGGAAATTTTTATAATTTCATTTCAAAATTTCTTAAACTAATGTTTTCAAAATTATCTTGGGATCTTCTTTGTTCTCATTGAGAAATCCCTTGCACCTATTCAAATTCGAAACCAGGGTTTGTTGATACGTTTTTTCTACAACCCGTTTGCGGGTCTGTTTTCTACAAGAAAAAAACGCATTTTTATGCTTAAGGCCTCTGTCTGCTGGTCGTTTCTCTTCCACGCGTGGCGTTTTTTGACTGCAGGCTCACGGTTTTTCCATCCACACCAGGCGCCATAGCTCCCTCAGTCGCGTGAACATCTTCCTAAGCCGCGCGACCTGCAGCTTGAAGCTTGGTTTTGTTCACACTTAGGATTTTTTCTTGTGTTTAGAGCTCAGGTGCCAAAAACGACCCCCTCCATGGTCATTTTCTGAAAACACAACTGTGTTTTCTTCATATCTCTGCAAAAAAAAGCCATTTTTTGAAGGTTTTTCCAGCACCTAGGGTTGTATTTGAAAACCCTACTTTTTGGGCGCAATTTTTTTTTCAATCACAGATTCTTGGTGGGTTTTTCGAGAGCTCAATTGGGTCGTCTTCCAAATTTTCTAGGTACATCGTTTTCCGTGCCTCAAAATTTGTGCCAGTGGATTTCAAATCTGATTTCAGATTCCTTCTGTGTTTTTCCAGACTTCTAGGTCTTTGTCGGATTTTTGTAGGTCAGCTGAATTTTTTTCTTGAAATCCGTGCACGCTATTCTTCATCAAATTCTTGAAGTCTATACCTGATTCAGCCTTTGTTCTTTGCATTGGGATGTGTTTCCAAACCTGTGTTCGCGCCTCCTCTTTATTTCTCACTTTTTCTACATTGGGAACCGTGCAAGATGGCGTCACTCACAAATTTAATGCTGGAAGGCAATTGGTGATTCAACGGCCACAATTATAACACCTGGAAGCAGCGCATGTTGACCATCTTCGAGTACCATCGTTTGGATCCGCTTGTTCTAGGCACAAAGACTCGTTCGACCTCTGTCCCTGCAGATCAGGACAAGTTTGACAATCGGAATCGAGAAGCTGTTATGCTTCTCAAGTTCTTTGTGATCGATGATCAGCTGCCTCAGATTCCCTCTGGAAAATCTGCTGCCGACATCTGGAAGTATCTAAAGGAGTTGCATGAGACATCCGACAAAAGTCGCGCATTCTTTCTGAAGAACCAGTTGTTCTCCATCATGATGGATGAACGCATGTCCTTACAGGAGCATCTCACGAAGATTAAAGACATTTGCGATCAGCTTGAAGCTATCGGTCAAAAGATGGAGGAAGAAGATATGGTAGTCATTACTCTGAAAAGTCTACCATCCTCTTATGAGCACTTCATAAAAACTCTCAACATTACTTCGACTAATGTGGATCTAAAATTCCTAGAGTTGTGCACCAAACTTCTGCAGCAGGATCGTTGGAAACAACAGTTTGGTAGCAGTGCCACCTCATCCTCCTCAGAGCAGGCCTTTGCAGTCCAATCCTTTCACAAGGATGAGGGAAAATTTCAGTCATATCAGTCCTTTTAGCAGAAGGGTCCTTCTCAATCTCAGTATAGCTCTAAGAAAAAGGTGCAGTGCAATTACTGTCACAAATTTGGTCATCTGATCAAAGATTTTCGTACCAGACTGGCTTCCGAACAGCGGAAGCAGGGAGGGTTTCAGCCCCAAGCAAATGTTGCTGAACACATAGAGCAACAAGAATCTGCCTTTTATGCCTTCATGACTAAAAGACCTGCAGACCATGTGAAGTCTTCTGCCTGGTACATTGATTCTGGTGCTTCTCGTCATTTCACTCACATACGTGATTGGTTTGTTGAGTTCTCTCCCTACACGAACTCAGTTATCTTTTGGAGGTGGTGAAGAGTACTCTATTGTTGGCAAGGGCAACGTTCATATTGAGTCTGGTGGACGGTGTCTCCTCTTCCTCAATGTGCACTATGTTCCTGGTATGGAACTTAATCTCCTTTCAGTCAGTCAGATTATGCGACATTCTCCTCACCTGGATGTTATTTTCAGTGCCCACAAGTGCTCGATTGTTGATCGTGCTTCTAGCGTCACTCTAGCTGTTGGCATTGAGGATCATGGTCTCTATCGACTTGTGGACACTGGCGATTCTTTTGAGCATGCTTTTACAACCCACTCTTCCTCTCTCACTAGTCTTTGGCATCAGCGATATGGTCACCTGAATATTCAGTATCTTGCACAACTTGTTCGGGACGACTTAGTACATGGCCTCCCTGATATTCAGACTCAGCATCATCGAGTTTGTGAAGCTTGCCAGGCTGGGAAGCAGCATCGGACACCATTCAAGGATGGCGACTCATGGCGAGCCTTTAAGGTACTGTAGCTGGTCCACGCTGATGTATGTGGTCCTATGAATACTACTTCTGTTACTGGGTACAGGTATTTCTTGCTTTTTGTTGATGATTTCAGTCGTAAAATGTGGGTGTATTTCCTAAAGCAAAAATTAGATGTGTTTACTGTATTTCAAAAATTTAAAGCTTTAGTAGAAAAAGAGTCTGATTTTTCTGTTATTACTCTTAGGTCTGATAATGGGGGGGAGTTTTGTTCTTCTGCCTTCTCCACTTTTTGTGATACCCATGGCATAAAACGTTAGTTAACCACACCTTACACCCCTCAGCAAAACGGCGTTGTAGAACGTCGCAACCGCACCATTACAGGGATGGCTAGGTCTATGATGGAGCATCGAAACGTTCCTAAGAAATATTGGGCAGAAGCAGTATTCACCGCAGTTTATCTTCTTAATAGGTCACGTACTCATGCTGTTAGAAATAAGACTCCTGAAGAAGCCTGGTCTGGTCGCAAACCTAGGATCAGCCACTTGAAAGTTTTTGACTCCTTATCTTATGTATGGATTCCTGATGCTAAGCGTACTAAGTTGGATTCCAAGAGTCAGAAGCTCATGTTTACAGGGTACAATGACAACCATAAGGCTTACCTCCTGATTGATATTGATACTGATCGTGTTCTTTTCAGTCGTGATGTTGTTTTTGATGAAGACCGAGGCCCTTTTCCTCATCACAATTCTGAGGATCAGCCTTTGACGACATCTGACTTGGGTATTAATCTTCCTCTTGGCTCACCTGATGGGAGGGATGATGCCAACTCTATATTCAACAATGCACCACCCGAGTTTCCTCTGGTCGATGAACAACTTCCTGATCCTGATCCTGATCCTGATTCGCTTACTCTTCCAGTTATTCCTCCCGCTCCTGATGTTGGCACACCTACTCTTCGGCCCAAATGGTGGGCTAAGACCATCAGTGATCTTCGTCTCGATGAGCTCATTGAGGGTAGAACTTCTAGAAATAAGGGCATCCAACATAACACAGTCAATTTTGCTCTTATGGCTAACATCCACAGTATCTATGAGCCTCAGACATATGTCGAGGCCAAAGGAATTCCAGGATGGGAACAGGCAATGGATGCTGAATTCCAAAGCCTTCAGAAGAATTACACTTGGGTGCTTTCAGATCTTCCTCATGGGAAGAAACCCATTAGCTGTAAATGGGTCTATACGGTCAAGTATCATGTCGATGGTACGTTAGATAAATATAAGGCCAGATTAGTTGCTCAAGGATTCACCCAGCGAGAAGGCATTGACTATGAGGAGACCTTTGCTCCTACCGCTAAGATGAGTACTATTCATCTTCTTCTCGCCATTGTAGCTCAGTATGGTTGGAAAGTCCATTAGATGGACGTGAAGAGTGCCTTCCTCAATGGTGAATTGCAAGAAGAAGTCTTCATGACGCAGCCTCCTGGTTTCAAGGTTGCTGGTTCAGAACCCAAAGTGCGTAGACTCCAGAAAGCACTCTATGGCCTTAAACAGGCTCCTCGGGCATGGTACATAAAAATTGATCAGTACTTGGTTACTCGCGGCTTTCAGCGCAGTCCTTCAGATAATAATCTGTATATCAAACACTCTGGTCATGATATTCTCTTTCTTGTTGTCTATGTGGATGACTTGATCATTACTGGGAATTCAACACAATTGATCTCTGACATCAAACAGGATTTGTGCAGCACTTTTGATATGACCGATCTAGGGCATCTTCATTATTGCTTGGGTGTTGAGGTTTGGTAGACTGACAACATCTTCCTTTCTCAGTCTAAGTATGCCAAAAGCTTGGTCGACAGGTTTCGAATGCAGGAGTGCAAACCTGCTTCCACACCTATGGAGACTGCACTGAAATTGTCAGCTATGTCTGATTCTCCTCCTGTAGATGAAACCCAATTTAGGCAACTAGTGGGTAGTCTCATCTATCTCACTGCCACTAGACATGACCTTTGTTTTGTAGTGAGCTACATATCACTCTTCATGACAGCCCCAGGGTTGATCATTGGGTAGCCGCGAAGCGTGTCCTGCGCTATGTCAAGGGCACCTTGGATTATGGCCTTCTTTACACTAGGTGTGCTGATCCTAGACTCAACGGGTTCACAGATTCAGATTGGGTAGGCTCCGTTGATGATCGGAAATCAACCTCTGGATATGTGTTTAGTTTGGGATCTGGTGCCGTCACCTGGACTAGTAAGAAGCAACAGGCGGTGGCTCTCTCTTCGACTGAAGTAGAGTATAGAGGAGCTGTTAAGGCAGCTTTTGAGGCAGTTTGGCTTCGCCGGGTGCTTGCAAATATGCAAATATCTCAAACTGGTCTGACTCCTTTGTTTTCAGACAATCAGGGAGTGCTCAAACTTGCCAAGAATCTAGTCTTCCACGAACGAACCAAACACATTGAACTTCACTGTCACTACATTCGACAATTGGTTGAAGATGGATCCATTTAGTTACTGTATGTTCCTACCTCGGAGCAGCCAACATATATTTTCACCAAGCCCCTCAGTTCAAATAAGTTTGTAAAATTCAGGGGGTCTATTGGTGTAGTTGATAGATTGAGCATTAAGGGAGGGTATTAGAATAATATTTTATTATTTTTAGTATTAATGCTCAATATTGTAACTTGCTGTAAATATCT
>MU225916.1:3685045-3714957 GCA_018584345.1 Thuja plicata
ACTCATTGTATGATTGTTGCAATCTATAACAAAAATGTAAAAAAAAACATACTTCAAAACTTATACAAAAGCTTGAAATTTTTTTAAAACTTTTCAAAAACTTGAAATAATCTATCAAAGATTCAAATAACTAAAGAACATGGATGAAATGCATACCTTAATCACTCAAATCTGCTATGTGGAAGGTATTTGTCACTCCACAATCGATCTCCTTCGAATACAACCACCTCACCAAGAATGAGAGAGCAAAATAGAGAGCAAAGATGAAATGAAATGTATTTGGAGGCTCCATAAGAAGGGTCGTTTTAGGGTTGCAAGGAAAAAAAACAATAAAAAAAACACTTTTTAAGTATTCTGGGCCCACTTTTCATTTGTTATGTCCGCGGGTCCTTATGGATTCGCCCGGGTCCGCGCGGATCCTCGAGGATCCTTGAATCCACGACCCGGTCCGTGATGGATCCGGGCAGGGTCCGTTTTTAGACATGTGGATCCGTCTGGATCCGCGGGCCACGTATCCATCCGGACCCACAGGCCAAAAACTGGACCCTGCCCGGATCCACCATGGACTGGCTCGTGAATCCGGACCCGTAACGGACCCGGACCCGGATCAGAGGTGTTTGGCGCGAATCCGGCGACTAAGGGTTTTGAAGATACCATTGCATATGTGTTTGAATTTGTTATGTATATGCAATTTCACCCGAAATTGCCGCCATGATTCATGGAGAGAAAAACGTAGCTCCTTGGACTGAGTGTTATGTTCTTTTGATGTATATGCAACCTTGGAGAAAAATGGTGCCATACATCCAAGGAAAATCGCATCACATTCAAAACACGTTTTGATGTAAAGTTTGAATATGTAAAGATTCATAGCGGGTTTTAAAAGCAGCATTGTATATTAAACAAACTCTCGAAGCACATACAAATAAGCCACAAAAACGACGCTTTATAATATAATCTGAGCCACGGGTTTATTGAAACTCAGCATATCATATGCATATGTTATGCGATATATATTAAAAGACAGCTTATAATATACGGGCTTTATGCGATTCCTTACACATGCAAAACAGGATGTCAA
Organism: Thuja plicata; assembly: GCA_018584345.1. Lineage (NCBI taxonomy): Eukaryota > Viridiplantae > Streptophyta > Pinopsida > Cupressales > Cupressaceae > Thuja > Thuja plicata. Next base: position 3,686,124 of record MU225916.1, read on the forward strand.
TATAATAAAAATCGATGCCGCTAAACATTTAGCAAAGAGCCACGATATTTAGAAAATATATATCATACGTATATGTTAAAGTAATGAAAAACGATGCCATCCCTTCTAAGATATATGCCACGTGTTAATAACCTTATGCATTCACTTATAAAAGTGACGCTTCCAGCATTAAGACAAGTCACGAGTTTTTAAGAAGAGAACACGGCTTTTTTAAACATATGACATATGTTATATGCATTTGAAAAAAAAGGCCCGACCATTGAATGTTTTGGGGATTGTTTTTGTTTTAAATATGCTTAACATATTAAAATGCATAATATAAGCATGTGATATTTAAATAAATAATAAATTACATAATATATATACTATACTATGCAATATATATTTATTTAAATAAGTGTCTTAATTTATTTACGAAAAATTAAATTTTCGTAGTGTCGTCTTAATTTTGTAAATTCAAAATTACAGACAACATGCGGTAAGAAGGGAGCCTCCCCTATTGCTGAGAGGAGAGAGTAATCTCACACACTGCTGCCTAAAAGATACATTTTGCCAAGTTGTAGTCTTAGTAACTTGCAAAATATTTAGCCAACACAACCAAGGTCCAAGACACAAAGATTTGAAATGTTTTATGTACTAATTAGCACGTAGAAGATAAAGATGAAGAAAGATATCATAGTAGGCGCAAACAACCAACAATTGGTGACAAGTTTAGTGACATGACATCCAGAAAGAATTCTTTATATTTTTCCAAAAGTGTAGAGTTGTGCGAGTCCTTATAGTTTTCTTGTACAAGCCCTTTTTTGAAAGGTTGCATGAATTCCCCCAAGAGAAGAACCAGCAGAAGAAAATCCTCTTCACAAGGAGTAGCCTTTGCAATACATAGGGAAAGAGAGCAGTTGCATCTTTGTATCTACCTCATTCCTTTCTTTACATCATAATTTTTTTAAAAAATATTATAAAGCTCTTTTAATGTGTGTACAACACTTAACTCATTAAAATAAAATGCATTTACACCTTTATTCATTTGAACTTTATAATTTAATGACAAGTCCTTGTCAAGAATGGATGGGTGCATGACTGTCATGACAATATGTCAAATAGTTTGAATACATTGGCTATAGATGCACATTTTGAATGCATCATTTTGCATTTTGCTTCAATGCAATTGCTTGTGATTATGCAATTCACGTGATTTATTGCAATTAGATCAGCAATGAACTGATAACAAATGATACTTCTCTTCAAAGATTTCCCACTCTATGTCAGAATTTGAGTATTTGGTCCTCTTAGAGCATGAGCAATATTGGATTGAGAGATTTTATGTTTCTGTGTAATCAAAGATGTCACTAAATTTCCATCACTATAGTTTCTAGTAATTTGATTAGTTTGACCTAGCAGCTCTAAAATTCTGTCATTATATGCATCCTCAACATATGTTTAAAAGTAAGGCCTCTTATCAAATTAAGAAACCAAGTGATGCAAAACTTATTTTAAAATTTTTAAGGACACTGTGAATGTTGTAATCTAATAATTCTTTCAATTCATTGGTTGCATGTAGTGCCATAAGTTTCTAGATCAAACGAGTTACCACAAGAATCTTAGGTGTGATGGCCAAGCCTTGTTTATTCTTAACTTCGAATTATCCAAGACACAAACATGGTCAAGCATATATAAAATCTATCCACCAATGCCTGGCATTCCCAGAGCACCTGCTTGACCAAAATAAGCATGGGGTGAAAGGATCACAACCATTAGAATTCTGCTGAGAATATTTTCTAATGTTGTTGGATTAGGTGTTTGAAGTTTCTCCAAAAGCAAATGAATCATATGTAAGACACATTTTGCATGGCCCCTCATATTTTTTCTAGTACCATTTCTTGAAATTTGTGCTCAAGCTTTGTCAATGGTGCACCCTTGTGGAGCTTGTTAAGTTGTTTTTCAACCTTTATCAGGATTCAAGACAAAACTTAACTTTGACAAGCTGTGCATCCTTTTATTCAAACATGAGCAACTGTCCCTAGTTTATGCCTTCACATTTTGCATTCAATCAAGGTAGTTGCAACTAAAACATTCGACAAAATTCTTCTAACCTTTACACTTTTAATGGATATCCATAACCTACTCGACAATGTCCATTTATGCATAGGTAGGAGGATGTTGAGAAGGCTACATGAATTAACTTTTTGACAAATCCATTTAGTGCATATTATGCAATCATTGCACTCTTTTAAGTTTTCAATTCCTTGAGGTCAATGGTTAAATATTGTGTAATATGAAACTTACATTTTAGCATTTCCAACTATAATATTTGACATAGATTTGCTCTCCATTAAATATTGATGGATTTCATAGCCTAATAGAAAGCTTCTATTGATAAGTTATGGGTAAAGATGCCATGTAAACTTTGCATTATGTTTGCCAAGTGCGCTGGCTTGGAAGTTTCTAAAGTAGTATCAACAAATACATTTGGTTTATATTCTACAATTATTGCATCGATTGAAGTGCACATTTCTTTGAGGTGCTCTGCACAATGACTTTAGCTATAATAGTTGACAAAGCCCTTCTATCCTCTATGCTTCTAATGAATGCCTATAATAGTTGACATTTTAATAGTACTCCACAACCTATCAACTCCTAATGGGTGTTTTACTCGCACCCAACAAAGAAAAAGAGGTTGCCTTTTATTCTAATGTCTTTTCTACAAATTCATTTTGGTGTTGAATTTTTTAATTATTCTCATAACTAGCTTTTTACTTGATAATAATGGTTTTCATAACTAGTTGAAATATTGAATGGCTGTGAGGTATCTGAAAAGTATCAAAAGATTAACTTTGAGGTTTCTAAAACTATTGAATTCTTGTTGGAGATCAGATTGGTTTCCAGAACCTCATCAACCTCCAACATGGTTATGAGTCTTGTGACAACTACGTTGGGGGCCAATAGAAGTAACGAAACTTAGCTCTTTTATTATTCTTGTCGACTAAATATGCTTGAAAGCTTCTAAAGTCTTCTGTTATTATAAATCAATATGTACAATAGAGACAAAAGGCTCTATTTATAAGAGATTACAAGATGATTTTCTAAATAAAACATTTGTTAATAAAATACAGAAAAGGAAACTTACTAAACCAACTAAGATGACCATTATGGAAACATTACATATGATTACAATATTATTTAATACCCTCCCTTAATGCTCATCATTCTAACTACCCTACAAAATACATAATCTGCAAGACTTTTGGTATTAAATAGAGAAGACAAGAGTCTGCTGCTGAGGCCCTCCCTGATTTTGTAGAACTTTTGGATACGACTAAGATATAATAAATTTTCCCTCCCTGTAGCTAGAGACACTGATATCAGCTTCTCAAACTGAAACCACAATTTTGAGGAGAAAATTGTCAAGCCCTCCGCTGCTTTAAAAAAACAGCCATGATTTTGTTCAAAAAATTGTCAAAACGTTTACAGATGAACATTGTTTGACTTAGCAACTCTAGGTGTGACCTAAAACAATTGCAAGAAATTGTGATTTTTGTGGAAAAAATGTGGAAAAATTGACAAACCCTTGGTTTAGTGAAAAAACGGTAAAACTGACAACCATGATTTTTAGGAAAATCATGTAAAACTCATCCATGAATTTTTAGGGGAAAATCAGAAGACCCAGACATGATTTTTCTCGGAAAAAAATTAGAAAAACCCTAACATGATATTTTGGGTAAATAAAATCAATAAACCTAAACCCAAACATGATTTTTGAGGAGAAAATTGTAAAAACCGAGACACGATTTTTTTTAGGAGAAAATCATAAAAACCCATTATAACCATGTGCAAAACCCTTGATTTGCAAAATGACAGAAATACCCACAATTTTTTTTGGTTCCCTCATAGAAAAAAGAGCACAAATAACACGTGCCGAAATGCTAAAAAACGTGGTAGAAACCCTTTGTCTAGTTAGTAAAGACTCCCGAAAATGCAGAGATGGCCGCTGTGAAAAACCATAGACTTTTGGAAAAAACACAGTGCCATCAAGCTTGAGAAAAAATGACACAAAAATGCCACGAGCCATCGCACGGGCCAAGCAGGCCTCAGTAAATGCAAGATGTTGGAGGAAAATGACACATCACCAGGAAAAAACTATGCCCAAAAAGGAGAGACGCGGCTTGCAGGTCGGGAAAAAACCAAACGTGTGGGTTCAAAACCTCACGACGAGGGTTGCATAGGTCGAAGAATTGTTGTTGGGGCTCAATAACAAATAGTCGCGTGCATAGTGAATGTAGACAAAAATGCGAACATGGAACACACAAATTATTACCGCATAGAAAGCCATACCTGGAAACACAAAAATGGCTCAGAAAATCCTCCTCTCATAGTTATAGACAAAAACAATGCTTGAGAAAGAGAAAACATTATCCAAAAAAACAATTCGTAGAAATGAAAAACACAAAAGAAACCCTTGATTCCTGCTTGCAGAAACCCTCAAAATTCTGCACGAAAGAAAGCTTTGCCTTTGAAAATTTAACTTGCAGAAATTTTCAATTTTTGGGAGCCCACGAAAATTTTATTTTTAAATAAAAAATTCCGCCAAAAAAATCTTAGCCCACTCTAATACCATGTTATTATAAATCGATATGTACAACAGAGACAAAAGGCTCTATTTATAAGAGATTACAAGGCAATGTTTTTAAACAAAATACTCGTTTATAGAATGCAGAAAAAGAGACTAAACCAACTAAGATGATCACTATAGAAACATTAAAATATTATGTTAATATTTTCAACAAATCCATTTGGTGGCTGAATTTGGAACTATTTCAGCCATAGAATGAAATCTCTTAGTTGTAACTAACTTTGAATTCTCTTCAACAAATACATCCGATAATCATTGTGGCACAACATAAAGAAAAGAAGATTTCAAGAGGTATGGAATGCCCTTCAATAAGTAGTAGTTTGGTTACATTTTCTATGAAATCATTCTATTGTCATTTATCTCATGTGTTTCAACCATTTATTGTTTGTCATTTGTCTTGAACTCTCAATAACATTGTTCCAAAACTAGCATTGTGTTGATTTTACGTTTTTCTATTTTAGATCACAAACTTACATGCAGACAATATAGGCTAAAGAGTCTTTGCATCTACTCACAAATGAATTTCCTTGGCGAATTGAAGTAAATCTTCACATCTATCCTTCCAACTTTGAAGGACAACTTGAGTAAAACACAAATCACTTCTCTCACAAAGGTTATCTTGGCCATACTCTTTAGTCATATCCAGAACCTCTATTGCACAACATAAGGCAACAACATCAAAGGGGTCCGTAAGCATCGTTGACCCATATTTCAAGCTGTATTTTCAGAATAATGTCTACCACATTGCATATATTTTGTTTCAAATATCCACTTTTTGAAGTAAAAGAATACTTATGGAGCTTGAAGCAACAATACACTACATGAATGGTGACATTAGTATGACACCTTAAAATGGTGACATCACTAAGAGTAGCTTGACTATGCTATTCATAGAAGTCTTATCTGAGCCTCTCAGGGATGTAGCTAGAGCTTTTGATCAACTATCCCTATATGATGTTAAGAGGGATCTCAACTTGGAGACTTTAGCATCTAAGAATAAGTTTAATTATAAGACCTACCTCTAGTGAAATCCAGTAAGAGTAGCTCGATTATACTATTCATAGAAGTCTTCTCTAAGCCTCTCAGGGATTTTCCTAGAGCTTTTGATCAACTATCCCTATAGGACGTTATTAAGAGGGCTCTCAACTTGGAGACTTTAGCATCTAATAATAAGTTTAATTATAAGAGCTACCTCTTGTGAAATCAAAGAAAATGTTTTAGAAGAAGATTTTCATGTTCAGCCTTAGAAGAGCCTTCAATCCAAACAAGTAAAGAAGATGAATGCAAGAATGAGCTTAGGAAGACTTTGTGTTTCCATTGCAAAGAACCTTTAGCACTAGCTCACAAATGCCTTAGCAAGGGAAAAATTCATTATATTGAGGTTGTTTTTCATAAGGAGAAAAGTTTGAAGGGCCCAAAATAATGGCGAGGGAGCAAGAATTACTATTGCTTTTGAAGATGGTAACACCAATAGTGGTACACTCACTTCTCTCTTAGGAACACCAAGGTATTATCTTTTCAAGTTTTAGGGAGTCTTATGTGGGTGCAAAATTATAGCACTTATTTGTAATGGAGCTACCGACAATTTCATTAATGAATGTTTCTCATAAATGAAATTGTGTGTAGCCCCAGTATCAGAGCTTAAGAACCTGCCATCCTGTCGAGTTTTGTGAGTGACATATTGCATAACATACATTGGAAAGATGAATACTTTTGGTAAGGCAATTTCAGAGTTGATAGGACTCTCCGAACTTATGAAGGACCCAAACATCAAGGAGTACTGTAAGACGGCAATAAAAAGTAAACATGAGGGAGAGATTGAAATAAAATGTTAGAATCAAAGACAAATGAAAAAGGGACTTCTAGAGGAAAAAATCAGGAAGGCAACATGACTGTGGCTAGGCAACCTAGTCCTAGTGATGTCTAATGCATATATCGAAAACAAAGAGATATGATCCTACAAGAATCGCTACCCTTTCCAAGCATTATGCAATTATTATTCAAATATTTCCTGGCCGCCGATGAGGATTATTCTGTGTAACCGACTAGCATTTAAGATAAGAATGGCCTACCAGTATTTAGGATTGCCAATCAGTATGTGCTAATTGTTAGATTATTTTCAAGGATCCGATCAGTATATAGGAGTCTCTTCTTCCCTTGAAGATTGTGATTTAGTGTTTCTTTGTAATAATTTGCTGTTGTTGTCACAAGAGCATGACACGAGGCTATTGTTGAATAAAAGTAATTGATTTTTTTTCGCTTAAGGATGAGATCTTAGTTTTGCTCTTTCAACACATCAACTTCTTGTTCTGTATTCTATGCCATAGTTTTTTTCATTTATAATCCATTTTCCAGATGACCATAGTTTTTTTCATTTATAATCCATTTTCCAAATGACCCTTCACATAAATCCCTTTTCCACTTATGGCACAAAAGTAATTTCTCACTCGACTATACAAGCTCTCAATGTTGGTTTTACACATTACAATTCCAAAGGAATGCCGCGTCTTGTGAAAGTTGTTCAGGCATCGTAGCATATTTCAATTAAGGGGATGCTCTATCATTTTTTTTTGTTTGCATCAACAACCACTAATTTTGAATTAATGATGGTTCTTGGAATTTTATTTTTCTGTTAGAAGAAATCATAAAATTTTAAATTAAAAAAAGAAAGAAATGCTAGCATACAATATGTATAAAATAATGAAAGTTCAAAAGAAACATTGAATGGTTGTGAGGTATTTGAAAAATATCAAAGGAAATACCATGAGAGGCGTTATGGTTGAAGCCGCATGTAGAGTAGATGTCATTACACAAAAGTACTCTTCGTTAATGGGCTGCACCGTGCAAGACATGATGAGTGTGAGGCGACCATTTGAATCATAATGGTCCATCCCTTTCCCCTTTGAGGTCTACCACCTTGATGGTCCTTGTGGGAGCCAAGGCGGTCTCCACAACTTTTGTTGTTAGCTCTAAGTCAGATCTCTTTTGAGTAAAGCTAGGCATCCCCTGATTGGTCTCTATGGAGCAGTCCTATTGGTGGCTCATAAGTGCCTTAAGTTTGCCCATGAGGGTATTGTGCACACTATCCAAGACACTAGATATTGTCCCTTGGTATACCTGTGGGGGCTTTTTGTTGAATCATTTCTGGCCTTCTCTAGTAGGGCACCTTTTTCCTCACCAAGCCTTTTATTCAAGGCTTATAACAAGTCTAAGGTCGAGGAACTTTCTTTTAAGTTTGTATCACCTGTAGCCCTTCCTGTTTTTGTCCCTGTGTCTCAGTCTGCCCTTGTGGTTCACCATGCTTCGTTTTCTATCCCCCCTTCATCGGGGGTTAGAGGAAAGCGTGTTTCTCACGAGAAGCCTTAGCGCTTGTAAGAGACTCCAAAGTCTCAAGTGGTGCCTTCTGTTCTTGTGTCTGAGCCTAGCGCAAATAAAGGAAAGGCACCCATGCCATAGAGGTCTAAGGCTTGCCCTTACTATGAGTTGTCTATCCTAGCAGACATTTCTTACCCTTCTATTTATAGTAAGGGTAAGAGCTCACTGCAGGCTCATCCATCTCCTTTGGCACCTCCTTCCCAACCTCCAAGGACACCTCTTGTTCCTCCGACTGCTCCTGGAGCGAAACGAGGAACGACATCTGCAACTGACTTTGCAATTGTTGTCAACAACACCTCTAGCTTCATCAGTAGGGCCCTCTTCTCTATCGGTTATGATATCTATGGCTTCCCCAATGGAGAAAAATGTTACTGAGCCTTCGCAGGCTTCTAATCTTGGTCCGCACCTTCATCAGAACTAGCTTGCGTGCGAGCATAAGCATCTTGGACGGGCTAGGGCCTTGGTCATCAGTCTCTATGCCCGTGTTGCTTGCACCTGCTCTTGCATCCACTCCTGTTGCATCTGCACTTCATCTAATCACATCTTCAGTTTCGCTTGCTGCTCAAGAGTGACTGCTAGGCCTCACACTAAGTGGGGTCCAAGTTTTCATTTCTCCATCTTAGGAGCCCCTGCTGATCACAAAACTCCCCTACATCCCTCCGTTCCCTAAACCAATCAACATGCTGCATACATAGGTAGTGTCTTGTGCAGTCATGTCTACCCAACTTGTGTCATCTATTGACCGTCATCCCAACTTTCCCGGGGTTCTCAGGCTCTCCAACAACACGATCCGTACTGGTATAAATATTCTGCCCTATTGTACGATCATCTATCATTGCTACTTAGTCACGCAAGCTCACTCTTGCCTTCATTCCATCAAGTTTCAGCTTTGTGGCTTTGAAGGGGAGTAATTTCACTCTCATTTAGTTTCATTTCAATTTAGCATATCGTACCTCTTATCGTTTTCTATCTTGATACCATTGTTTATCATTTATCGATTTTATGATTATCCATTATCATATCTATTGTATCTTGGCTGTTTGTGGAGGTGGAAACACAAAAACGGAGGTCGGACTTGGGCAGGCCTCTAAATCAATAGTCCAAGTATTTTCCTTTCTATCTTGTGTGCAGGTTTTGGAGGAGGAGATCGTACAACGAACTTGGGAATCTTCTACCTCTTGTGAGGTTTCGTTTCTCTCCTTTCTTACTTTATTCATATTTATTCTGCATTTAGTCTTGTTAGTCTACTTTTTACTTTCAAACCCTTTTGGATTTGAAATCTGTACCCTGTCCATATGAGAGGCATGCGCGACATGCTGGCGTCCCAAATCCGCGTTGTAGTCTTATACATGCGCAGGCGTTTGAGACAATGAGTTAGCAGATTTCGCTAGCTGGTCATGAGCACTTGCTCTTTCATTTCCAGTAGTTAGAATATTTTTATCGGTTCGTAGCATATATTTATTTCTGTTTTGCTTTATCTTGGATTCACAATTAAGTTTTATATGGTTAATTAATTGATCCCCCTAGCTCACTTGAGGGCTAGTTTAGGCAAGGTCCAATTTGCTCGGGATTTTATCAATCCTTGAGGGTGGCGAATTCCCTTCTTCACACACGTGAGTCTAATACTGGATTGAAGTAGCTGTAGAAAATGTATTTTTCATCCTTTGTGGTTTTTGAAGAGTTGGAAAATAGTGATCACTAGCCTAAACATGCAACTAGGAATCAAAGACATTCCCGTCAACTCCTCATTAAAGAATAACTCAATTGGCCCAACTTCAGACCAATTGGATTAGTAAGAGCTGGGCACAAATGAATTGATGTGGTGTATTGAATCATTCTTTGTTTTGTGTTTGATGTTATTGGATAAGATAGAGCAATAGCTAGGTCTAAAGATGTAAACTTGACAATAAGCAGCATAAACAGTAAGCTACAAATCAGATATACAATCTTGATTTGGAAAAGGGAATAAGATGGAACCTAGTTCCAGTGATGTCTAATGCATATATAAAAGATGAAGAGATATGGCCCTACAAGAAGCGCTACCCTTTCCAAGCATTATGTAATTAATAATTATTATTCAAAATTCAAATATTTCCTGGCCGCTGATGAGGATTATTCTGCGCGTAACCAACTAGCATTTAAGATAAGAATGGCCTACCAGTATTTAGGATTACCAATCAGTACTTGCTAATTGTTAGATTATTTTCAAGGATCCGATCAGTATATAGGAGTCTTCTTCCCTTGAAGACTGTGATTTATTGTTTCTTTTTAATAATTTGCTGTTGTTGTCACGGGAGCTTGACATGAGGCTTTTACTAAATGAGAGTCATTGATTTTTTTTTTGCTTAAGGATGAGATCTTAGTTTTGTTCTTTCAACACATCAACTTCTTGTTCTGTAATCTATGCCAGAATTTTTTCATTTATAATCCATTCCCAGATGGCCCTTCACATAATCCCTTTATCACTTATGGCACAAAAGTAATTTCTCATTCGACTATACAAGCTCTCAAAGTTGGTTTTACACAGTACAATTCCAAAGGATTGCTGCGCCTTGTGGAAGTTGTTCAGGCATCGTAGTATATTTCAATTAAGGAGATGCTCTATCAATTTTTTTTTGTTTGCATCAAAAACCACTGATTTTGAATTAATGGCCAGTCTTGTTAGAAGAAAGCATACAATTTTCAATTAAAAAACAGAAGTAAATGCTAGACTACAATATGTACAAAATAATGAAAGTTCAAAACAAAAATATAAAAAACATTATAACAAATAGTGAAATTTGTTTCCTTTTTCCTTAAAAAAACAAAAGAAAAGTTTGAAACGTATCATCAAAAACTTAAAATATTTCTTAAAAGACTCGAGAATAGGGTAAAATGCTTAACAAAGATGATTTAATCTCCTTTGTGTAAGCTATCTTTGCTCCTTTGGCACTCGCATTGATCACCTTTGAAAAAACTAGCTGCTCTTCAAAATGCCCAAATTAGGAAAAAATAGTGAAGAGAGCTAAATTATGTTTATTGGAGGCAAAATGGTGCTTTAAGGGTTGTTTTAGGGTTTCATTTTTTTTTCTAAGTTAAAAATGTGTTCTGGGCACTTTTTTGGTGGCGAAACTCGTTGGGTATTGCAGGTGCACCTCAGACGTGACAGATTCCTTGTCGCTGCACAGATGCCGACCCACAAGGAACCTGAGGCATCCAGGGTGCTCCCCGGCAAACCCACACCAGGATGCTCCTAAAACGGGTATGGGACCAGTTGATATTAAATTACTTGAATACATTGGCTTGGGTACATGTGACAGATATATCAACATCAGTAACAGTTAAAGGATTGGAGCCATGTTCATATAGGAGTCAGCAATGAAGATGTATATTCTTTAATTTGTGTGAACTTATTACTGAGGATCCAATAAAGGTAATATAAGCCATGAACAACAATATCTTAATATAATGCTCGGAAAAGATTTGTCATAATGGATATAGCTAGAGGGACATGACCTAATATCAGCATAACACAGGAACTTGTCCCTCACTGCTGTCCCTCCCACCTCCATCTCCTCCCACATGCCCATCAAATTTGTTTGCCCTTTGCCCCCAATTTTCGGGACAGTACCATGGCAGGGGATGTCCCATGGGCATCCCTATCAATGGGGAAATTGGGGATTCAATCACGGGGACCTAACTATGAACAGTTGGAGATGTTCATGACACCGCTCCATTGTCATGGGGATGGTCAGATATACCCATTGTAAAAAGAGCAAGTGATGATTGCATAGAGATGTAGAAAGAAAGCGTAGAATTCTGAATTTTTGAATGACTTAATACTGCTGTAAAATGAAGCGTACAACTGTTGAGTGATTGCATACAGTTGTAAATTGAAATCTTGCATTGTCAAATGACAGTCAGTTGTAAGAAATGTATGATGTCATAACAGTTTCATTGTGATTTTGTAGCCTTTGGGCATTTTGTTGTCCTCAAAACAGTGAACAATGATTCAATGTTTTCTTTTTCTTTTTGCTGCTATAGTTGAATCAACAAACACATTATACTGAACATTGAATTGGATACATTACATCAATGACTATACTTGAATGAATATTATAAATAGCTAGACTTGTAAAATTTGATTTTCCATACATATATTTAGTCCCCAAAAAGTGCCACCAGATTGCTGGCTCTGTCCCTGCCCCGTCCCCAAATCACTGTGTAATATAGCATAATGTTTGAAGGCCTTATTCCTTTGAAATACACTTTTATATATCAGAATGAGTTAGCTTTAAAGAAGTAAACTAATATTAACTTCAAATAGCTGATTGAATTTACAATAGAGTGAATGAGATAAAAGTTGGAAACTAATTATTTAGTTTTTATTGGAAATCTTATGTCTTTCAGATGCCTTCACTGTGGCATTGGGGAAAGATCTACTCCAATGATGCGTCGTGGACCAGCAGGACCAAGATCCCTTTGCAATGCTTGTGGTCTGATGTGGGCCAACAAGGTAGTGTCTCCGGTTGTTGATAACTGCTTGTCTTATTCTGGAAGTCTGCCATCATTTCTAAATTTCTTAAACAGTTTTCTCATTAAATTTATGCTCTGGTGGAACCTAAAGAAAGGATTTGATATCCATCAGTTATAAAAAAATGGTCAACAGGATTGCAATCAGATGTCTAAGTAGCATGTAGCATGCATAACAGCAAGAAGGATATTAGAACAGCCTCTACATTAACATTCAAAGTTTAAAAAATTGCTGACTTTCTGCAATTCTTTCTCATCTGTTTGTTTTGTATATGAGACATGAAAGTTCAACTTTTTATTTTTTTGAAGGGTGTTCTGAGGGATCTTTCAAAAAACCCTTCATCCATGGGAAGCCAGCATCAACCTCTGAGCTCACATGAGCAGGTATTTTGTGTTTGCTTTCGTTACTACCAAATTGTTTTTGAAGCTATATTTTAAATGCTGTCTGGCTAGGGATATAAATTATTGCGAAAAAATCGTAACATTAAAATAAAAAAATCTTTATTACTATGCTGGAGAGCTATGAGGGAAATTTTAGTTCATCAGCAACAAGTAGACCTCGCTTCACCCAATATTGTCTAATGTAGATGTCAAATTTGATAGTTCATCTGTTTATCTTTGAATATATTCTTTACGTGCTACAGAATCAGAATGATGGAAGGGAAGAGAGCCACGAGACGCAGATGGGAGATGAAAATCAGGTTGCCTCTCTTGCAGTCAATGGGGACATTTCATCATGATATCAGTTGCTGAAATGTTAGTTTATGTACACTGAGACTAGTGTTTATTTCTTTATTTAACTTTACAAGGGGCTGACTATGTGGCACTTTAGGCTTAAAGAGCTTCTGAATCTCAAATAGGTTTGGAAATAATATATGAGATCGACAATTGTGTAATTTCTAAAATAGAATTTCTTTCATATTCAGTAATTCATTATAGGAAGTAACCGTAGATAAATGTGGCACACATGAAAAGTAGGGAAGGGTTGTTAATTTATAATCTTTCTTCCTAAGCCGGTAATGGTAAATTAATTTAAGATCAGTGTCAGATTATTCTAAACCCAACTGTGCTATTATACACAATTTCATTCATTATATATGTAAAGTTTAAACAACATGAAAATTGCAATTTTAAAACTTAGTCCGCTTTAAGTTAAACTGGTTACCAAAGAAAAAAACATTCTGATTCCTTCTCAAAGGTTCTGTAATGTTTTATATATAAATACGCTATCTTTTTGCTGAGATTTATCATTTGTATATAATTGAATTTCATTTTTGCATTTGATAATAAGTTTATGCCCTCTTATCCTCCAATTCCTTCTTTTACATTAATTACTGGATTTTTCTGAACTACAGAGTTTAGGGTCTATCTGATTTTCAGACCTAGTGATAATGAATTAGAATATTAGGCCATGTTAACAGTAAAAATTAGATTGCTGGAACAACAGAAAATTAGCTTGGGCAGAGAAAAAGGATGAGGGTTGGTGTTTCGGATGTCAAACTTAGAGACCACGTTCACTGGGCAGAATTGTCATTCTTCTTTTTTCTCACTTCATGCAAGTTCTTGCACTTGTATACTGTTTTCTTTTGACTTATAATTAAAATTGTCTTCTGCTTTTTCAGCTCTTAAATTTTTTATTTTATTGATAGCTTATGAGTGGTTAATGAACCGCTGGTATTCATGGAATTGCCATGTGCAAAGCATTGAGGTTTGACTAGCTGCAACACTATTCTACTCGCTACACCAGCCATGGCATATAATACTTCTGTGAAGCTTCAGACTGAGACTCTCGATCAACTTTAGGTTGGATTTTAATTACTTTAGAACCCCTAGGTCTAGTCCCTATTTCACCAATAAAGGAGATGGTTACTAGTCTGATGTATATCTTCATCCTAGACATTCTGAAGTCCTCTGCTGTTCTAAGCATTGTTCAATTTTTCTGACCCCCTTTGAATGAAGAGCTGGGTGAAGATTTCTACTTCCTGGCATGTTGAAGGGGAATTATTCCCTGAATAAAGTCATTAGAGCTCTAGTTGATGACGAGCTTGCCGTTGCTGATATACCCTTTTCAGCCCCTTGTATCTAGACTCCAGTTGCAAGGATCTGAAATTACTACCCTTCTTTACGGTGTCAAATTTTGAGAGTTTATCTTTAGTTGGTGTTGGACTTGTTGAACTGTTGCTTCTGATATTAGGCAGGTATATTTCATGAAAAACATTAGACATATTTGAGAGAGAGTCAAATTTTGAGAGTTAATCTTTAGTTGGTGTTGGACTTGTTGAACTGTTGCTTCTCATCAAAGAGAAGAAATTTCCACAATCCATGATAATAACTAATAAGAGTTTCTGGATTTGATTGTGTTGTAAATTTTTTGCATCGACGTTTCGAATCACACTCCGTGATCCATCATCAGGATGAGCAATAAGAGAGCACAAGGAAAAAAGAATAAAGTTGCAGACCTAAGCAGGTTAAAAGAGAGGAATAGGTGGAAGGATAGAGGCTCAAAAAACACATGTGACAAAATGAAGTGATGGAAAATAATAAATAAAGAGGGGAATAAACAAAAGAGAGAAACTAAGAGAAACCAAAAGAGAAGAGGCCCAAAGACTAAAACACGGAGTGTGATTTGAAACGTCTATGTAAAAAATTTACAACACAATCAAATCCAGAAACTCTTATTAGTTATGTTGCTTCTCATATTAGGCAGGTATATTTCATGAAAAACATTAGACATATTTGAGAGAGATACTGATGTTTCTGACCCCCTTGTAATGAAGAGCTGGGCGAAGATTTCTACTAACTGGCATGTTGAAAGGCAAATATTCCGCGAATAAAGTCATTAGAGCTGTAGTTGATGACGGGCTTGCCTTTGCTGATATACCCTTTTCAGCCCCTTGTATCTAGACTCCAGTTGCAAGGATCTGAAATTACTACTCTTCTTTATGATGTCAAATTCTGAGAGTTAAATCTTTAGTTGGTGCCAGACTTGTTGAACTGTTGCTTCTGATATTAGGCAATTATATTTCATGAAAAAAATTAGATATATTCAAGAGAGGAATCATAAACCTAGTATTGTACACTCCAGGTAAAATATGGACATCCTTCTAGTTGTATTTAGAATTTGTATTGTTATATCACAAAAATCATAGCCAATGAAATTTCCAATGTAGATTGAAATGTAATTTGTTTTCCATGGATCAAAAGACTGGTTATAAATATTAGGAAAGTCATCAAGATCAGATAATTTGTGATGGGCTTGTAGCTCTCAGTTACATCATATTTGAAAGATTCATAGAATGGCCAAATCCAAAATATTTATTGTCTTTATTACTATTTTGAGATTCTAAATAATCCTCTTATCACCTTGCAAGGAATCCTCCATCCCCCAAAGGCAAGATTTTTATCAAGTGCATCATTATGAAATTCATTGTATGCTCAAATTTATTTACGAGCCAAGATTTTTCCTACAATTGTCTTCAACTAACCGATTTTTTTGTTCTGTTTTGTTTTGCCGACAACTTGAGCCTTGAACACTTCCCACATTATCTAAGTTGACTAAAGGCTGAAGTTGGTAACCAAACAGAGCATAATCATCTATATTTCAGTGACACTTCCCACGTTAGTAGTGTCAAAGGTTTAAAGTATGTCTACAATAAAAATGAAGGACAATTATCTATGATCAAGACACCTTGTTAGTAACCAAACAGAGCAAAATCATCTATGAATTATATACCTTGTCACTGAAAGGATCAAATGGCATGAAGGGAATGCAGGCCCACAAAAATGACAAAATTACAGGCGTTAGAAAACACGTTTTGTTAGTAAACTGGTCACGTCATATCTTGGGGTTTCAAAAGACATATACTCAGTGTTTATTGCTTGCTATTTTGTTTTCCTTTCATTTGGTATCTCTCTTTCTCCCCCCCTCTCAAAATGGCTTCAAATCTTATCAATTTAACAATTAACATGGGTGTTGCTAATTTCAAGTGCATGAGAATGAGTGCCCCTCAAGGTGACCTAAGAAATTTGTCTCGTATGTGTTTCACAAGGTATATGCCTTTTGAAAACCCACCTCACGTGGTATTGCCCATTCTAAAATATTACAATGCCTATAGATGTCTCAAAATTTTGACTTCAATTGATCATTTTGTTGGGAGGATTCCTTCTAAATGCTTGCACTTGAAAATATCCAAAACCTCACTAAGGGGTTTTTCCTTTTCTGGGTTGTGGAAGCAAGCCACGTTGATGCTATTTTGAAACACAGCCCCTGGTATGTGCTTAGTTTTGTTAGTTTTTGCTCATTGGTCTGGAGACTCAGTCGTCTTTGAGCAAGCTCACTAGGCCCTAGTTTGAGTTGACTTTCTTAGTTTCACCTTGCTTTATTGGCTTTTTCTAATTGTATTCTTGCCTCTTTAGGCAACGTCCTTTGTCTTCAGCTGTATGATTTTTTTACGCATGTCTACAAAGGTATGTTTCTGTGAAGTTGATGTCAAAAGATCTAAAAGATTTTATTGATATTCAAATTGGTTAGATATGCGCTCAGACTCATTTATCTCAATTTATTGGATGCATACTACATGGGCCAATTCTTTGGCGCCAAATCAAAGACTAGCCCCTAGTTTCAAAAATATGAGGAAGGATGGACTAGTACCAATGGGCTAGACATCCATCTTCCAATAGTGGGCTGCATGGCTGCATTAAAACAATCTTGTTGTTTGATTTCAAAGCCTTTGGACTAGGCAAAGTAGATCATTGTTAACTAGCATAATGTGGAGTGATCCAAAGAGGTGAGTATACACCTTGATTAGTAGAATGTCACTTTTTGCTAGCGTTTTATTATCTCATACAAAAGTATTGCCTTCCTCTCCATCTTAAGTGAATTTAAGGTTTCCTTATAGCTTAATTTGGAGCTTGAAGAAATTTAAGATGTCCTTTTAGCTTGACTTGGAGATTAGAGGATGGATAATACATTTGAAATAAATGGCAAAATCTTACACTAGTTATCTAGTTGGGAAGATCAACACAACAAAAAAACTACAATTTTTACAAAATAGGTATGTAGCTTTTGATATGATATTTGGCAATAGATTACTTGCTCATCTCTTACAACTTAGGTTTGTGGAGATTTTAACATGGTACAAGTGGCATTAGACAAGTGTAGTAATCTTCTAGGTGTAAGACAATTAGGGCGAGGGAAGCTTGGGTACTACATGCACAATAAGCTGGTACACATGATATAAAAGGAGCAATCTTTGCTTCAGATTTGAAAGGGATCTTAAATAGTGTCCTCACCTAGTGGCCAGGGATGTGAATCCACTAACAAGGATATACGGGCCGTATTTGATATAATAACCACTCTTTTGGTGTTATTGATATTTCTGCTTCCAACAATGTTCAAAGATTTGATCTTTGATGATGGATTGCTAGCACATTTCCCACTACAATTTGGGTTAGGTGTCGAGGCTTTGATATGTTACAAGTGGCATTTGACAAGTATAGTAATCTTGCTATGCATTGGATAGCTAGTAAGAGGGACGGTTGGTACTACATATGCAATAATTGGGCCTTTTTAATCCTAAGATCAACTATTGTTACAATTGCTTACAGTACATGGCATGTTGTTAGTTCAATCTTTGTTTTCTTTGCCAGTTTAGGTTTTGTTGGAAGTTGTTTCTAGCATCTTTCCATCAATGTTTTGCATTGATTGGTAATTGGCCAAACCTAAGTTGAAGAAAACACAATTCTTCCTTTTCATGTGTTTATTGACACATTCTTGTCACATTCAAGTGAACTTGTCACATTCTTTGCATTTATGGGTGCTAGCTCTCCTAATTCTACCACTGCTTATATAAGGCTGTGATCAAAGAGCTCCATTATGCCACTACTAAGGTGGAACAATTATTTGTACTCTCTACAATTGTGCATGGCAAACTTTGCTGTAATAAGAAAATTCATGATAAATCATTTTGCTAGGTGGTCAATTCCATTGACTTAATATTGCAGATTGAGTTTTTAAGGATTTTTTCAGTCCTTGAAAGAGCTTATCAAACATTTTAGTAAATTGAGTATCAAAGGTGAAGTCAAGCTTCTTGCCATTTTTTATGCTTTTGTCTGGCATTATGAATAGGTTTACAAAGTGTAGGACTCTTCTTTTGAGCAAGCTAATGCTCTTAAACAATCTATTAATGTGGTTCTTTGCCATGTTGCCACTTCCTATTGTGCTTTCTGTGAGCAACTTCTCAAGTAGTATGATATTTGTGAGACATTCTCCATGGGAAATGGCAAAGCTCTAGGATGTGATATATTTTCTTGTAAATTTGTGGATATGATCAACAATGATGTTTTAGAGAACTCAAGAGTAAATAATTCATATTCTTAAGATAAAATTATGAACAATATTATTCGTGCCTAAAGCTAGATATTTAGAGGACATCTATAACTGGATTTTAATCACCTTTCTTAACATCTCCTTTAGAATCATTGTTGAGGCCTTTGTTCTCTACTTGTATCATTTGCTTCCTCTCATTATTTGAGTTGAGAAAACTAGATCCATCAATAATTGACAATATTATTAGCATGAGAAGGAATGAAAGTGATTTTGAAAAAAATTAGGATGCTTGCATTGAGTGACCTTTCATCATTGCTATATTCTAGGCTTTAGGTTTTAGTATCTATCGAATTCCCTTGTTTTATTCAAATGCATTTTGTCAATGGTTCTTGTATCACTCTAAAAGGCCATTGGTCTTTCTCTTTTAGGTTTTTCTTATTCCATATTAGAAGGATGTCTTCTTGTCTCATCTTTGAGTGATTTAGCTACCTATTGACTCATTGTTTTGTAGGACCTTATTGAAGGCATTACTCTTCCCATTCTATCAACTACTCGTTGAAGGCCACTTTGTTGACAATTATTTTTTCATGCTTTTGGAAATGCACTATATTATGCAAGGATTTTTAGATTTCTTGGCACCCCTTTTTCCTTAAAGCTTCTTGCTCTTTTCTACTTATTAATAAATAGCAATCAATTTCTCTTTCAAGTGTAATGGTAGATTATACATTGTCAATATTTAAGAAATCTACTAATTAATTATTGAAAAACTAGTACAAGATACTAAGATTAGTTAGACTCAATTGACAATGTCAAAATGTGATAATCAAGATTGCATTGTGATGACAAAAACTCTAGGTTTATTAGGAGCACTAAGCACAATAACATTTTTTGTTAACAAGCTGAAAATAAAATTGTCTAGGTGGAATATTATGTAACATAAATGAGGACGACAAATGCATCAACAAAAACATCACAAAAAATATTTTTGAGAAATGATTCGCTATCCAATAGTTTAGCTAAATAATATTTGGCTATTTAGATCATTGTATGTAGGATAAGAAATAAATATTTTCATTATGAAATTAGATGTAGAATTTGTGGTTAATTAGTCAAGTCAGTTAAAATAGGGTAGGTAGTTAAAATAGGGTAGGTAGAAGCACTATAAATTGATTCTTTTGATTAGAACCATATACTTATTTGTATTTATCAAGGGTCATTACTTCATAATTTAAGATTTGAATCTTCTATTTTTTTGATCTACATGTTCTGGAAGTCATGTGAGTTTTCAAATATTTTTTATTAGCTTAAATTGTGCCTTGGATAAATTTCATGTGTAAAGACTATTACTTAAAAATATATAGCAACTCTAGATGTTTCACACACTATTATGTTTGTTAAAAACAAATAATTTTTTTGTTTTAAATTTCTATTGTGCATGATTCTTAATCTCATTTAAATTGTAGACACCCTAAATCTGCTTTAGCTTCTTTATATTGATTTCCCACTATATAATTAAACATATCATTATTTAATTAATTTTACCAATTACCCCAAAATCAACTTTTCTTTATTATAGGTTAATTAATTCAAATTATTTGCTTGATTACCTTTTAAATTAGATCAAAGGCGAAGTGAGAATATGTTGCAGATCTCGGCAAAATGAAAGGAGTTGAGAGAATATGTTTTTGATTATAATATCACTAAAATAGGGGCATTGGCTTTAAAGGCCATAAACAACTTATTAACAATACACGAAGAGAATGGGTGCTATAAAAAATACAAAATAAACAATACACTAGCACGAAGGCTAGTACTCAAGAATGGGAGGGCTGCTCGGTCACCACTTGTCGCGAAGAATGTGAGTTTGAAGAACTATTTTTCCTCCGTTGTCAAACAATTGTCAAGGCAATGTTGTGTATAGGATTCCCACCACAAGGGGAGTGTGCAATTGATGAAACTCCATTTGGACATCTGTTAGCACAATGGCCAGAGTGCTACGAAAGCTATAAATTGTTAATTGAAGCTTGGATTAGAGCAAGATCATAAGGCAAAGAATGGTCCACATGGTCAGAGGGAGCCACACCAATAGGAGCAAGAGTGGTATCCACATGGTTTACAACAGGGGTATCACCCAAATTAGCAACAAGAGCATGACCCAGTTTTGCAACAGGTGTTAAATACATTGAATGTTGAGATGAGGGGGTGGGGGTGAATCAACATAAACCAAAACAACTTAAATACTCAATCCTCGAAGTAAAATACTTCACAACTCAACCAATAAACAAAGACACTAAAACATTAACACAAACATCAATATTTTTATATGTGGAAAACCCAAATTGTGAAAAACCACTGTGAGCACTTGCCCACAAAGATAGATCACTGATATATGTATTACAAAGAAGATATGAGCTCATTGCTCTAGAAAGGCTCACTGCCTTTACATAATCAATATAGAAAGGAGTTCACCGCTCTGGACTCACATACAAAGGCTTACTACCAAAGTAGTAAGATATATAAAAGGATTTATGTATCAGAGACACATTAGCAAAGATACATACAACTCTCCAAAGTAGATAATGAGAAATCCTCCTGATAATGCAATTGTTGTGCATAACCTTGTCTACACTGTGACACTCGACTACAATCTTCACTTTTCTGCCATTGTAATTAGATTTTATTCTATTAAAACTCTGCTAGAAGATCTTTCTTTACATACTTCACCTTCTTTTCTTTTAAACACTTTTCTTAAACCCAAACAATACTTATATACAATGTAGATCATTGGGGAAAACAACAAGGTTGGCCTGCCCAAAAACTTATTATAATTAGGCCATGGTATAAATAATGTTACAATGAAGTTGGCCATGAAGAGATTACTCAGACCAAAATAGAGGCTATACATTAAATACATTTATTCAGATAAGATACAAACATTAAGTATAGAAACTAGACCAAAATCTAAACTCACGATCCACTCCAGTAGGAAGAGGGACCAAAAACATGTGTCACATACTCCAATACTAGACTGACAATCTCCATAACAAACCCAAAGGCTGACACAAATGTGTAGCATCACTCAGCCCAAAGAACTATACCATCTGCCAGCTGTATTTGAACCACCACACGTTATGGTATGATCCACATGCGACATTGAACACACTATAATAGAATCCACGTCACCATCCAACTCATTAGAAGACATCAAAATATACTTATGGACTAGAACACATAATGACCATAACAATATTACTGAATAACATTGCTTCAGGAACACAAAGTGTATTTCCCGAAACATCAAGGAATGCCACAACCATGACAAATACCAGATAACACTACAGAACATATTTATACATCTTCAAACTTAATAACCAGAGAGAACCTTCTGAAAACCACAAACATAGTACTGACATCAACAAATGGACAAACATATGAAAGAACAATTGACCTCTAGATCAAGAATATAATACTTAAGCACAAAAAATATGACTGCCATCTTCAACTAACTTTCTGTCACTGAACAACTGTTATTCAGACCATACAAACCTCTAGATATAAGCATATGATCTTTTTCGGCAACTCTGTACTAAAAACTACAACTCGTACAACTTGTACACCCTATTACCATTTTACCAATGCTCGAACCAAATTGACTTTCAAACATAGAAGAATAAAGTTGAAAGATAGATAAACCAGTCTCAGAACACATACATGTTTATCATAGTTATGCACCATCATTCATACAATATGCTTTTACTTCATAATACATATCTATACAATAGATATCCGAACACATAATATCATATATTTCTAACAACAAGAGCATCACCTAGATTTGCAGCAAGAGCTTCATCCTCATCATCAGCCTGTGAGGAGTCCTCAGAGGTAGAATAAGAAGTTTGGACGGTCAAATGATCATCGTTTGTATTCTTCCACCAAGAGGCAACACCTTTATGACACAAAAGAGAATAATTTGTAGCTAGATGTCCAGTAGAGAAGCAACATAGACACCGAAAGGGGAGGCCCTCATAATCTAATGATTGAGTCCAAGACCTATTCCCAACCATGAGCACTACGTCCCCCAGCAGTGGTGTCATGTCTACCAAAATGTGGGTGAATGTAGAGCAGTCCAACAAAGTCGTAGCCAAATCAATCTTCAAGAAATGACCAATACAGTTTCCAATGGCCTTGAAGCAAGAAATCTCCCAAAAATATAGTGGGAGATAGGGGAGACAAACCCACATAGAGCGTACATTGAGTGGTTTAGTGAGGGGGTTGAAGGAGACTATCCAGGGTTTGGTAGAAAGAGAGTGATTCCCCTAAACCCATAGCTTGCTCAACACCAAATCATGGTCTTCGGAAGAAGAAATAAAACAATTAAAAACCTCTTTGCACAAGGGAAAAGTACAATGTTACCATAGACTAAGGGTTGCCAAGAACTTGTTACCCAACGATGTAGATCCATAAGAGAAGGATATAGGCCAGTAAATCTATAGACTAACCCATGATGCTGGTAGAACTCCACTTTATCCACTACATCCGAGCCACACACCACCAGAGGGGAGGCCTTGGCACAAACAATGAGTTGTGCTTTCATCTTTGGAGGATTAACACTGACATATTTGGCAGCATAAGCATAACTCCGTCCACCAACATGAGACTTTGGAGGGGATGGATGGGAAACCCTCCCCCCAGCAGTAGTAGCAACCCTCGAACCACCAACACTTAGGTGTGGATCAGACTCCGACACCATAGAAGATGTGGAGGCCCCCAACTATAAGCCATTACCAAATGACAAGCTATTGGAATTAGCCGCCACACAAACAGAGCAAGGTCGTTGAATCCCATTCCCCACAACAGTTGGTAGGATGGAGCCAAAGATAGCAGGAACATCGCTAATCAATCCCACGGGGGGCAACGTAGAGGCCCCATCAACCGTTGTAGACGATACCAAATTCAAAATTTTTGACTGAGCGGGAGCAGTAATCGTTGGAGCCATTGATGAAGAATGCTAACACTCCATTATTGAGAGAATACATTGCCCTTTCTCTTAACTTCTTTAATTTAGCCTAGATCTGCAACATATTCTCACTTGTCCTTTGATCTCCTATCATCTTGATGATGAATCACAAAGTGTGATTCAAAACGTTGATGGATACAAATTTTGACATAATCTAATCCAAAAGAAAATCAAACAAAGTGTTACATGGATTGTGGAAATTTGATAGCATTAACTAAAATCAATTAATTTCACTAAATATATTAATCATTTTTTTTCTTTATTAAATAAAAGGTATCTTATTAGCTTATATTGTGCCTTGGATAAATTTATTAGGTCAACAATCTTAAAAATACGTGACAACTTTGTTGTTCATATAATAATAGTATGTTAAAAATATTTTTTTTTTGAAATTTTTATTGTGCATGATTCTTGATCTCATATTATTTGTGGGCACTGTAAATTTGTTATATCTTATAATTATTCCAAAATAACTATTCTTTACTATAGTTTAATTAATTTCACCAACTCAATCAATTATTTTGACTAATTTTACTATTAATTAATTCAACTGATGTCACAATTAAGATGCTTACATTCCTAATTTTAATTAACTAAATCCACATAATTAATTAATCCAAGTCCAAAATTCCTCCAACTAATTAATTAAAAAATACATTCTTTCTTATTATTTGAATTGAGATTAAGCTAATTAATCAATCTTTTAAATTTTCTTCTGATATAAAATTCTAACTTATGCTACTAAAAACAAAAAGGGATTAATTTTTGATCTTCAACATCCATTTCAAATATAAGAATCAATTTGGGTCCTTCGACTCTTCACATACGCGTTCCCAAGCCACTTATCGCCACTCCACGCTAACATGTGTGTATGTAACATAGAGAAATATTGACCCTACATTTCATCTCTCAATTCTCCACCCTCCACATGTATCCTCCATCTCTTTTTATTTGTGTGTATCTCATTCCATCCCACATTTTAAGAAAATGTCATCCCTTCATCAAACATATCTCATCTCCTCTTATGACTTGTCAAGAAGCTACGATGCACATCCATGTAAAGCTAGGATACCCCTTATTTAATTATATTTACATTCTATTTTTTCTCCAACTTAAGTTGTCTTTTTTGACTTTGAGCTATATTGATTGTTTGTGCATCTAACTTCTCTCATTTTGGTGCAAGTTTGACATCTACATTAACCACATACTTTTTGGAGTACAATAGGACCACTGGGAGGGGGGTGGGGTTGAATAAATGGTATATCAAATTTGAAACTTTAATTTCAACTTTCATGACCTTGAACATGCAACATACAAGATTTAGAGTTTCAGAAACAATACAGGTTATCAAGTATACTATTGTACATGTAAAGATGTTTAACATATCAGAAGTTTTAAGACATCATGGAAACTCATATACTAAATATTCATAAGAATCACAATTTGAACTTGTAAACCAAATAAACCACAAACAACAAGAGACCATAACACAATTTTTTCATGAGTGGAAAACCCTCATAGGGATGAAAAACCACTTGAAAATGCCCCAATGACTTAATAAAAAATGCCTCACTGGCTACATAAAACATGTCTCACTGGAAAATAGAAAGAGTTTCACTGGTAATTGGATAATACCTCACTGACAAACAATACTGAAATCTAATATGCAGAGTATGAGATCTGTTCCAAAAAAAATAATCTTCCTGAATATCTCATTAGACTTGAGATTCATGGTTACAAATAATCATAGAATGTATAAACCATAATGGTTGAAGGGCACATCATGATATATACACACTATGCCTATATCATGATAGGATGCAACTTATACAAATTGATATCAACAATATATGAATATGCACTGATACATGTTTAAAAGAATATGCTAATGTATCAAGGAAAACAACGAGAAACAAAATGCACCAAATCCCTTTCAAGTATTCACAAACCCTATAAAAACTCTTCACAGTCTAAAGACTTCCTTTCAGAAAATAGAGTTCTCTATTCACAAATCTGCATGTTTATTGCTACTTGTCTCTTCTTGAACATAACTCACTCTTTTCTCACTTCCTTGGGATGTAGACCCCTTCTCTAGATACCTATAAGTAGGATGTCCTAATTGGTTGCAGTAGTAACACTTCATGCTTTCAAAGTATGAACCTCTTCCCTGTCCACTATTCCTTCCTCTCCAATTGCTACTTGAGCCTCTTCCTCTGTTAGAACCTCCTCTGCTTGAGATTCCTTCATGTTGCTCTGTCAACTTTGTCTCACCTTGTGTCTTTGACTGTATACTCCTACCTCCAAAACATCCTCTATGGCCTCTGCCATCTCTACCTCTTCGTCTTCCTCTATTATTGCTTGAGTCTTGCTTCTTCCTTAGTTTCTCTTCCACTTTAACAACTAATTGATGATAGCTCTGCACTGTGGTAGGAGTCAGGAGACTAAGTTCATCTTGGATAGTCCACTTTAAGCCATTCAAATATCTGGCTACCTTCACACTCTCATCTTTGGCCACTCTAGATCTCATGCACAATCTTTGGAACTATTCAGTATAAGAGTTAACATCTAACTCTTTTTTCCTAAGACTCTGTCTTTTCTTATGCAACTGGATTTTGTAATCCTCTGGTACATAGGCTTCTTTCACCTTTTCCACCATATCCTTCCATGTAGCTATTTTCCTCTGCCCTTCTTTCTCCCTCCCATCTTGGATGAACTTCCACCAAGTGAGGACAGATCCTCTGAGTCTGTGTTTTTCTACTTTCACCTTTCGGGCTTCACTTACCCCATCACATTCAAAGTGATTCTCAAGCCCCTCAATCCAATCCAACACCACTTCTGGTTCCATTTTCCCACTAAAGATGGGTATCCCTTCTAGAGATTTTCCACTTAGGGCTTTCAATGCTTTGAAGAATGGTTCCTCATTCAAGACAGGGTCTGGCCCAGGGATCTCATCCTCTAGAGCCACTTCTTTACTCTTACCTTCCATCTTATCCTTTACTTCTTCAACCTTTTCATCTACCTAGTCTAGCTTCTAGTCCAACTGAGCCAATCTTTCTTTGACTAATTTTTTCTCCTCTTCTTGCTCATCCACCTTCTTGGCTAATTCAACATTAGTCACCATTGTCGATTCTCCAACTGACTCGTTTGGTTGTAACATCAACCCACAAGCCTAATCTTACAGGCTTTGATACCAATATGATAAAAACTCTCTAGTGTGCTTGCACTCCTTGATCAGGACCCTCACTATTCCCAATCCTTCCAAGACCCTAACCCTAAATCCTAGGATATTCCAAGCCCTCCTCTATTTGGTTTAGGACTTATTCAATTCCCCTTCATTAATAAATCTTTTAAATTTTCTTTTGATTTAAAATTCTAACTTATGCTACTAAAAGCAAAAAGGGATTAATTTTTGATCTTCAACATCCATTTCAAATATAAGAATCAATTTGGGTCCTCCAAATCTTCACATACGCGTTCCCAAGCCACTTATCGCCACTCCACGCTCACATGTGTGTGAGTATGTAACATAGAGAAATATTAACCCTACATTTCATCTCTCAATTCTCCACCCTCCACATGTATCCTCCATCTCATTCCATCCTACATTTTAAGAAAATGTCATCCCTTCATCAAACATATCTCATCTCCTCTTATGAATTGTCAATAAGCTACGATGCACATCCATGTAAACCTAGGATACCCCTTATTTAATTGTATTTACATTCCATTTTTTCTCCAACTTCAGTTGTCTTTTTTGACTTTGAGCTATATTGATTTTTTGCACATCTAACTTCTCTCATTTTGACGCAAGTTTGACATCTACATTAACCACATACTTGTTGGAGTACAATAGGACCACTGGGAGGGGGGTGGGGTTGAATAAATGGTATATCAATTTTGAAACTTTAAGTTCAACTTTCATGACCTTGAATATGCAACATACAAGATTTAGAGTTTCAGAAACAATATAGGTTATCAAGTATACTATTGTACATGTAAAGATGTTTAACATATCAGAAGTGTTGAAGACATCATGGAAACTCATATACTAAATATTCATAAGAATCACTATGCGTGCTAAAAGTGGCCTTCTTACTTAGCAGTACACTTCAACATGGTCATTGTTCTTCAGTTGCATACATGAATGAATATGGATTTATTCATCCTGCATGTCTGAATGAGTTGACCTATTGACTTCTAGAAGGTAGGAGTATGAGCTTGGTCTCAGATCATTGCAAGCTTAGTGACTACACTGAAGACCTAAATGAAGGATTTAAAAGCTATGCTAAATGACAAGATGATTATGCAAAATGTACATTTGTGATTAATCCAATCTACTTAAGATTCAGTTTTAGAGCACCAATTGAATGTACGAGAGATTCAGTTTTAAGCCCAAAACAAAGTGTGCTCTAAGTTAGATTGATTTGCATGCTTAAAAAAAAGTGAAATAAGCTAATTGAAATTGAACCTAAGATGCAAGAAAGCTAGAATGAAAAATACAACATAATAACGATAATAAAAATCTAGGATCCTTTATAGAAATCTCTCTCGAATCGACGGTCGAGATCGAACTAAAAGAGGCTCAAATTTGATTGAAGAAGCACAATCCATGTGTAAGTGATTTGATTGGTCGAGAGAGGCAGTTTACTGAACTGACTGATCAGTCATTTTGGAAACTTCCATATTCAGTTTTCAGTTAACTGAAATGTTTCCAAAATGATAAACAATAGAGAATTAGTTAACTGAGTGGAACTGGATTGTTTCCAAAATGATAAATCAGTTAATTGAATTTGATGATGTCATATGCATTTTTAATAAATTAATTGATTTTGAATGCATATGTATGTTTTTATAATTAATTTAATTCCTTTTTGATTTAATTGACAATTTTGTAATTTTTATTTAATTAATATATTAGAATATCAATTAAATAATAGTATAAAGTTTATTTGCCAATGTAATGTGATTT